>VWZP01009761.1:142034-173906 GCA_013396995.1 Dicaeum eximium
TTATTGTTGTATGTTACTTCATGAAGTTGTGTGGCTGTTGATGGAATTATACAACTTATTCTTGTGTGTTGCCTTGTAAAGTTGCACACCTATTGATATTGTCAATATTTTAGAAGCATGGGTATAAGGATTTTTGATGATATATAATGTGAGTTTGAGCAATTAAGGTCAGTACACGGACGCATTCCCGAATAAGTGGAGCCTACACAAGGGATACTTATACCATGTTTGCCATTTCTTCTGCAGGGGCCGGGGCCCTAGGGGATGGTAGAGGTGGCATTTATTTAAAAGAAAAAAAAAGGAATTGTTGTGGGAACACAGCTTGTGGTGATTGGGGCTGAGCCTCATCCCTGATGGGTACAGCTGTGTCAGACAGTGACTGGTACTGAAGGCAATGAGCCATGGGGTGCTGAGGGGCACTGACCAACCACAGAAGGGAACAGAGGGCACACAGGTGGAATGTGTGTGAGATCAAGGGTCTAAAAGGTTGGGCTGAGGAGCAAAGGAGAGCAGACACTTGCAGCCTTCTGAAGTGATGTGGTGTCACTGTGTGTGAGCAGATGCCTGAGACCTTCTGCAGTGTTGGTTGTGGCTTCACTGTCCCTCTGCTTTATTTATGGACATTGGCTTTTCATAGTGTGATTTTCCATACACCTGCAACTTTACTAGAATAAAGGGAGAGTGTCCACAGGGGCGCAAGCCCCGGAGGGTTTTATCTCTCGAGGTTTGTCATTTCCCCTAAAGTTCAAAAACTCTGGCTTGTGCCGAGCCATTTACCTCTTTTAAAGACTGAGTACTGTGGCTTGAAGTTCCTAGAGACACGAAGACACGTTTCAAAGACGTTGACACCCATGGAGTTGTTTGTAAAGGTATTGGCACAGCTTGGCTGCCGTGAGGGTGAACCAGGCCGCGCTGTAGGCCCTGCCGGGGCTGTGTGTGTGGAGCAGGGCTGGGGCTGCCAGCAGGGCTGTGCCAAACCGACCCAGACTCTGCAGCCGCTCCGCAGGGCACAGATCTGCGGGCTGTGAGGGGAATTTGAAGTTTGCCAGTGCTCAGGTCTCTTCCTGTTGAGACAGCCATGGCACACAGAGTACCACCATACAGGATCAGAAGGCTTTAAGCATTTGCCCATATAGAGTAACACCACACCACTTCAGAAGGCTTCAAGCATCTGCCCTCCTTGTTCTTTAGCCCAACCTTTTATATTCTCCATCTTACATGCTTTACACCTGTGCCCTCTGTTCCCTTTTGTGGTTGGTCAGCACACCTCAGCACTCATTACCTTCAATGCTGTTCACCTGCTTTTCACAGCTGGAGCCCATCAGGGATGAGGCTTGGCTGCAGCCCCACTCCCAATTCCTACAAACTCCACCTACGTGCCTGCACCACAGTCCTGGAGCCTGGCTCACAGAGTTTGTTTTACCCCTTGGAGCCTGCTCATGGGGTGTTTGTTTTACCCCAGGCTGAGGAGAGCTGCAGGCTGGGCTGTGGAATAACTGTCTATGGGGACACATTTGGGGTTTTGGGGGACAGAACTCCCTTGTGTTGCTTGTTTTGCTGTTTTGCTGTGTTGAAAAGTAGAGTCTGGAGCTTATCACATCAGTGTCCTGCTGGACAGTGCCTTCTAAGCTCGGATCTGCTTTGAAGTCCTGGAGTGAAATCCTGTCCCAGTGCTGCCAGTGGGAGTGATGTGGCTCAGCTGGGTAACTTGAGGGCTCCAATCCTGGCTTTGATCTGGCAGGGTTTGCCTGCACTTTGTCACCTCCTTCCTGGCTATTTTGTTCCTGTTGGAACCTGTAGAGGAAGGTCAAGCACAGGCCAAATCAGGGCTCAGGACTATGAGCAAGCTGCTGCTTGCTTTTATGCTGAAGCAATGTCAGGTGAGACAACATCATGTAGAAGCAAAGATTTCCATATACTGGTGGGTGCTGCAACTCCTTTGTAGTGCATGGCTGTGAAATGACATTTCTGGTCTTTGCCAAAATGGGAAAAGTCCTGACTAGTAAAATTATTTTAGTGTTGTCTCAAATATAGCTTTGAGTTCTCTTTTTGGATTAGAAAGAAATAGGTGCTTCTGGCAGTGCATGGGCAGTGCTGACAAGCTGTGGTGTAGCACTAGATGTCAGTAATGCTTTGCCAATGTCTGTGTCAGCCCTTACAGGTTTTATTTGCTGCCCTTTCCTTATTCCTATTTTCAAGAATAAATACATACAAATATACTGTCCTTCAAAACTGAATTTTTTCTTAATTTGCTGTCCTTGGTGAATAATTATCTTAGATCACCAACTTTCAAAAATAGCATGTTTTCTGACACTTCCCTAGATTGTGCATAGGCTATTTAGTTCTTACTGTATAAAAGTTGCATCTGGGCTTGTGACTTGGCAAATAGCACTCATTAAAATGCAGGTGTGAAACTTTCAAGTGATTCAAACACTACCAAGGAACTTCTTATTTGTAAAAAGGTACTCTAAGCTCTAAAAGCCATTGATTTTAAGATGGAAGATGAACTGTAATATTTGCCTTTGTGACATCTCTTTGCCTTCCCTTGGGAGCTGTGTTATTGTGGTTGGATACAGCTGTCGCTCCAAGCTAGCTGCTAGCCCAAAGAAGTTTGCTTCTCCTGAAATACATGTGAGCAACACAGGACTTCTGATCCATTTGTCTCTGTTCCTGACATTTCTTTTTGAGACAGTGTTTGTGTATTCAGCCTGTTTTGTCTTCCAGCTGGGTCATGTCTGTGTGTTTATTCTTGGTTGGAATTTGTTATGGCCTGTACAGAGTATGAACTGTGGAAAACCACTTGGGTATCTGTGGTCTTGTAGGACAGTGTAGTGCTCTCCACTACAGCCACAGGTGAAAGAGTAATTAATCTGGGGATGGGTGTTTCTTCACTAGGCGGTTTTAGTCATCCTCAGGAAATATTTATTTAAGGACATAATTTAAGGTAATAATTCACAACATGATGCAAAATGTCTGCAGAAGCCCCTTAACAGATAAACTTATTCTTTCAGGAACTTTAATCTATAAAGTGCTTTTTTCAGTGTTTTATCACTAGGGTACGAGACAGTTTCTGGAGACAAAATTCTGCTGTTCCAGTTGTACTGAGTCATTTTAATTAATTAATTTTTAAAAGATACTTTCTATTAAATTTACTGTCTTGGTTCATGAGTGTGGCTCTGTTTTGCCAGTGCGTGGGGTCAGAGACTCAGACACCAACTTAAGGAACTGTGTAATTTACTATAATGTAAAACTGTACAGACAGTGACAGCCCAGCTCCTGTACTGTTAAACAAACAAGCAGGTACAATTTCTTGTTTCATTCCCCTGCTGGCTTTCTCCCAAAGCCTAGCCAGGGCTCAAGGAGGAACCAGGGAGTTGTCTTTGATTCTTTGATCCTATACCCACCCTAGTTAGGCCAGATATGGCCTTACCTGGTCTCTAGATATGCAGAGGTGAGATATGTTTTGCCAATAAATGAGCACATATATTCACTCATTAAGAAAGTATTGTTATATATATATATATAAAACATTTGGTTGGAAGGATCATCTGTAGGTCAGTTTTGGCTTAGGGCCTGTTGTTCAGGCCATAGTAGTTCAGGCTCTGTCAAGTAATATTACAAAAATGTACTCAGTGGTGGTGTTTTGTAGAAGATTGGATTTTTGCAAGTGTGGCACTTCCCTCTGCTTTGCAGTCTGCTCTGAGACAAGTAAAGCAAGGATTAAGAATACAGATGTGTTTGGAAAGTAAAGGTGACAAGCAAAAGAACTACAAGAAACATGATTTCCTGGCGAGTTCCTGAGCAGTTAGAGAAGCTGGGCAAAGGAAGGCTTTTTAAAATATTCCTGTCCTGTGTTTTCAGCACAGAGACTGTGCTGTGTGTCTGCTGGGGGGCAAAGGAGTGGTATAATGTCACCCTCCTTTTTGGCTGGGCTGCTGGTTGATGGCTCCCCAGACTGTTCCCATGTGTGCCTACCCAAGTGCGTGAGGAATTTGGTAGCTTGAACTTATTTTTTCCTTTCCTTTTCCTTTTTTCTCTCCTCTCTTTCTTAAGAGGTCATGACTGTGGTATGGGGTTCCAGGTCTGCATATTCCCATCAGAGAGAGCTATGTCACCATTGGGAGAGTGACAAAATTGTCTTTTAAAACTTCAAAACCTTGTTGTTGCCTGCTTGCACTGCAGTTGTACAGCAGCTGTGCCATGCTTTACACCAGCTGTTACAAAAGGGTGACTCTGCCCAGCCTAAATTACAGGCCAGGGTGTGCAGCCCTTAACAAAGACAGCTCTGTGGGCTGTTTGTAGCTGCTGTTGTTTTTAAGACCAACAAAAAGCCTGTGATCTAGAAGAAAAACTTCATTCTCTATGCTGAACCCCAGTACAAAGTCAGTCTCCCTCCTGGGGAACAGGCAAGAAAATGTGTGATGTAGCTGAGTGCAGTTCTAATGAGCTTGTTATGAACTTCTTCTCCTATTAAACTCTTGCTCTGTTTATAGGAGTTATAAGACAGACATACTGGTCATAGAGAATTTTTTTTGGTAGTGATAAAGAGCTGAGAAACCAAGTACTACTAATAATAAATTGTGTAAGGTAGCTGGAAGGAACTAATAATAAAATAGCCTTAAATGAAATGTGAGGCCTGCTGTCCATTACAGACAGGTCTTTGTGACATACAGAATACATGAGTATGTTTCTGTGTGTTGTGTGCACAATCTCTTGCAGTTCAAAGGGTGTATGTAGGAGAGGTGGCTGTTACCAGAGTCATTGTCCTGTCCCAGTCTGAGGAAAACTGCCACCATCAATCTGCCAAAGGGGTGGGTTTACACTGGGGGAACAGTGCTGGAGTGGTGTACTGGTATTGCCCTGCGCCAAAGATGGGGACTCTTGATCCCTCCTGAGAAGAAATATGCTGTCACTTTGAAAGACAGCTGTATTGGGGTGAAGGGAACACTTGTGTAGTTTTGTTGCCCACCTGGCAGTGACCATTGCTGTCCAGTCACTGAATTACTGCTGTACTAGTGAGGGAATTGAGGGCAGCAGTAGGTGTTGAGAAGAGTTTTGATGGTGTGGTGTGTAGCAGGAAAGGATGGTGAGCCAACCTAAGTGTTGCTGCAGCCAGGAGAGCTATGAGGCTTAAACTAAGTTTAAGTTTCCAAATGAATTCCTGCATGTGAATGTAAGTGTGGAAAGGCTCGCTCAGAAATGATGCTGTTTTTAACACCTGCTAATTTTACATCTGGTAATTGCTGGATATGAGTGAAGAAGATTGGAGTCTTTGTTACATTCAAGCCTTCCTCTCTGTAGTGATACACTGACATAACTAAACCTGAAGACTTTTGTGTTATAGACAAAAGAAAACTACCTACTGCATCAGAAGCAGCTTTGGGAAAGAAAGTTTTAAAGGCTGGTTTGTTTTAACTTAAAAAGCAGAAAATACCTGAGGATAAGGAGGGAAGCAAGTGCATGAGCCTCTGTGAAAAGTGAAATCTGAGTTCCTGAAGCAGAGATTTTTAACTTGGAAAGAATGCTTTCTATGGAACAGAACAAAGTGAACAGAACCAGTGTGGTGTGGGCATCTCCTCAGTCAGACATCCATCTATCCATGTCCTGGTGGTGATGTGGGCCAGGTGGAGCTTCCTTACCTGGAACAAACACTTGTGGAGGGTGTTGCTTTAGTAAGGGCCATGTGACTTGGGCACATCAGTGATTCCCCAGCCCCTGTGAAGTTCATGTTGTACCAAGACATTTGTTGACCTTCAGCTTGGAGGAAATGGACCCAGAAAAAACGAACACAACTTCTTGTACTGAGACTAAAGTTGCTCACCCAGCAGCTTGTGGTCGTGTGTGACTAGCCTGCACCTGCTGTGGGAGCCTGAGATTTTAAAGGTGTTTTACTATTGGGGTCTTTCTGTACAGCAGAACAGGCTTTCCATAAAACACAGAGCAGGTTTTCTGACAGTGACTGTACGAAATATCGCTAGGAAATGTAGCCTGGGGGTCTGAGTACTCTGGGGGTTTCTCATATCAATGTTCTTGCCAGAATAAAGCTACTGATTTTGGCTCTTGACTCTGCTCTTGTTCATTAGGCACATTTTGTGCCTTTAAATGTCTGCTGTTGAATCAGAGAACAGTAAGAAAGGTCAGTGGGGAAAACCCGTGAAGACTGCAAAAAAAGTAGAACTGGTAAAAGCACAAAAATAGTGCTGAGGTGGGGGAGTTTGAGTTTTTTGGCTGCTGTTTCTGAGCTGAGGTGGTCAGGCTGGACAGTGAGGAGCAGCTGAGAAATGGGCATTGGCAGTGAAGCAAATGGGGATGCCAGTGTGGAAATCCCTCTGCAGGTCCCTGACAGGGTGTGCAGGGGTGACAGTGGTTGGAAACATAGCCCAAGAAGGAGGATTAGAACCAAGTATTTGGAGCTCTGAGCAAGTGAGAAAAACAACCTTTTTTCCCTACCTCTTGGGCAATTTGTTCGTTTCCAGCTTTCCATGAATAGCCTGAGAGATTTGACTGTGCTGGAGCTGTCAGGGCACGTGGGGCCTATTAGTAGAAAAGTGCAGCTCTGCGTCTGCCCCTGTGGACTTAACCTCCTTAACTGGAGTCAGTTTGTGTGGCAGTGTGTTAAGGAGAGGCTGTGCACAGCATCCTTTGGGCTTGCTTTTTCTTGTCCTGCCTTTTTAAATCCACATGGAAATGTGGGTAGCAGTCTGTAAGATTAAACTGTTTTAACATTTGTGACTTGAACTTCTCAGTAAGGTTATATCTTCACTGTCTGCATCAAGTTGCTTTTCATTTTAGTGGCGGGCACTTGGCTTTTCACAATGCAAGGATGAAAGTTACTGGTATTGCTCTGCAGCCACATAGAAAGTCCTGTGAATGCTTTACAAGCATCACCACAAACAATGATGAATGTTAATTCACCTGATTTGAATGACATGTTAATTATTTCTAAAGAATGTGTGTGTTGTTCACTTAAATACATTGTGACCTTAGCACAAAATAAATTTTTTGGGGCATAAACAATGTCCCTAGAGCTCTCCCTGGTGCCCATTTATTGTAATAATACTAACTTTCCATCATTTCATTGATAGCAAGTAAGAATTCAGTCTTTGAAAAAAAAACTAATATCCAGAAGTCTTGAGGGACTCCCTAAAAGATTTTTGGTTCAAAGAACATGAAACCTCAAACTGGCACATATTAGACAGAGAATGCTGGAAAAGGTTAATAAGATTTGAACAGTACAACTTGGGATTGTTTCATTGCTCAAGTGACCTCAAGGCTCACTTACACCAAGTGTTCAGCAGATACCTTCACAAGGTTATCTAGGTAAGTGCAGACTGAAAGGTATTAATCAGACTGAGACAGTGGGGAATATAGTTATCAGAAGTTCCTGCCTTATTTCATTAAAGTTTTTCCCAACCTGCCATGCTGGTAGGCTAGATTCTGGTTTCCTTAACAAAGCCAGTTGAATTGGTGTTCTAACTCCTGTCAAGTGAGCCACTGCACATATTCACTGTTCCTCTTGGTAGTAATGTGGGATCCCGTTTGTACATAAAGTGCAAAGAGATGATTCATTCCAAATTTCTGGAGTGGCTCTTTGGTGAGAGAAGCAAAGTCGATGTTCCCAGTAAGCAGTGTTTTTTATAAATCTGAGTCTCTGAGCAGCAGTAACAAAATACTGGAGGCACTTCCTGAACAGCGCTCTGTTCACTGTATGTTTTGAGAAAGATCTTCTGTCACATCCCAGTCCTGACACTGGGGATAGTTTGTTCAGTTTATGGGATGCCCTGAATGCATCTCTCTCTGCTTCCAAAGCTACAAGGGTAAAAGTCTTCTCTTTGACCCAGATCTGTTCCCTCTAGTGAAGTTGATAGCAGTAAGTTAGAAGGGTTTCTGTGTTGACTTAGTTTTTGAAGTATGTAAATTTAGCTCACTGAGACTGTTTTCTACAAGGGTGCATGTATATTTTAGATGCTGTTGTATTTGACCAAGGTTTGTATTGTTCTAGAAGCTGTTTAGGTGTGGAGAATCCCTAAATCCTGCAAGGAAATCCTAGTGATTTTTAGTGATTTGTAGCTGCTGGATAGCAAAAGCCATGGCAAAAACCACTGCTGGGATGCAGTAGAGATGGTGAGTATGCATTTGAGAGCAATAGCACCTCAGGGCTGCCTCATCAGCTACCACTAACCAAGTAAAAAAGTGGCAGGTTCACCCTTCCATGTAAAGAGAGGCTATTACAGTGCAAGGTTTTCTTCCACTGGATGTCACAGGCCAAATGAATTTCTTCTCAGCCACCTCTGTACTACATATGAGCATGCTCAATAATCTGATTAATTCTTGGGGCATTGAACAAGTCTGGGTGTTTGGAGGAGCAAGCTTATGGAGAGGAAAAAGCTGTTTACCACCTGGTGTGCTTAGCGTTTGCCTGCCTCTGGTGACCTCTTGGGTTTGAAATTGTGGGTGCTACCCATTGGTTTCCTTTGCTTTTTGAAATGGGCAGTAGTGAATGTGAAGTGGCTGCTGTGGCTCCAGGTGTTTAGAGGAATAAAGGAAAAAGAATTACAAGTCAGAACCGTGCAGACCAACTTGCATTGCTCCTTAAAACCTGGATACATGTTATAGCTGCTTCTGAGTATGTGCTGCTGCTGACTGCGTCTCAGAGCACCTGATGTTAGCTCATGAGAAGAATGACGTTGCAGAAACTGCATTTGTTGTTCTGGCAAACTTCTTGCTGAAAAATGAACAACTATAACGAAGTATTTAAAGGTAGAAGTCCAATGTTTGGATAGATACATAAAGTTAGGTAACTTTCTTTTTTGAACAAGTTAGTATTGACTATGGCTTCTCTAACAACCTTGTAGAGAACTCACCCAAAACCCAAACTGCAGAACTAAGAGATTGTCAAAGGAATGGGAATTTCATTGTTCTGAAAGTTCGTCATTGGACAGGAGGATTTGTAAATGCAGTTCCCTAAGCATATGTGTCTCCTCTGGTCTAGAGCTTGAGTGTGTTTTATTCCCAGTATCTTATGGGGTATGTGAGCACTTTTCTTTGCGTTAGTCTTTCTTTTTTTTTTCTACCTATCCTGAAGTCTGAGTTTGGGTGGAAGTTGGGGAGGATCCCTCCAACATGTTGAAGCTGGGAGTAGGTGAAGAAACTGTCACTGCATGCATCAGGTGTCATGCTTGTACCAGAAAGCATAAATTTTATACTAATAGAAAGATTAGCATTTGTTGTGTGTAGATGTAGGCTGGAAGGGTTGTGTTTGGGTAAGGTTAATCAGCTGCAGAGACCTTGCTTGAGACCTACTGCCCTTTATCCTCTGACTCCTGCCTACCTCCTCATCTTTCTCCATGTTATTTCTTTTTCCCTTTGGACTTTCTTTGATTTCTTTCAAAAACCTTCAGGTGATTTCTTTGAACACTGCTATGAGCTCATGACCACAAAGCAGCTAAACAGTGTCCAGCTTTTGGAGGGGGTTTAAGCCTAAGCATTGCACCTCCAGCCTCAGGACAGGAGGCTGCTTGCAAGAAAGCAGCTTGCCTCAAGCAGAAATGCTTTCCCTTTGCTTTTGGATTTTTCATTCTTTCAAGAAACAAGCATGGACAATTATAACAGCAGATACATTCCATCTGAACTGCTTTTTTTGCCTTGCTTCAAAAAATAAGACAGCTGCTGCTGTCTTCTACTGTCCAAAAGATTGAGTGGGTCCGTTGCCTGCTTCATAAAAGAGACATATCTGCAAAACAACATCCTCTACTGCTAAAGTAAAAATGTTTGCATGGGATGTGTTCCCAGTTTTCCTGTTTATTTTTTTAATCCTTAAGTTTTTGTGCAGTTCTTCATTCTTCCCTGCACCTTTTGCAGGGTTTCTGCCTACAGTAGAATATAGCAGTCATGAAATTTTTATCCTTGAAAACTCAAAAAATTAGGTAACAACTTAAGCCTAGATAATGGCAGGGTCACTACAGGATTTCTGACATCAGATGCCATTTCTTTCATTAAAATGAAGGTGCCACTTTACGTATTTCAGTGTTAACACTTTTCCAAATGATATTGTGGAATCATCCAACCCCACGTGGGTGGTGTGGGTAACCACTGGGTTTTCATCTTTGTGCTGCCAGCTCTGCTCATATTTGCCTGTGGTGTTGAGGCAATCAGGAGTAAGACTTGTTTGGAAGAGTTCCTGTTTCTATACAGCAATTAGCACAGTGTGACCCTGTCTTCATGGGAGATTTGGGACAGCAAAATGAGAACAACCTCATAATGGAGAAAAGAGCTCATGTTTTTTACACTGGGGGCCAATCCGTGTGGGTTTTTAAGTTTGAGTGATACCCTCATCGGTTTTACAGTGAGCACCTTGTTTCTTGTGGGGAATTTCAGCAGCTTTCTGCCAGGTTCCTGCTTCTGGATTCATTTAAGCATAATGCTCTGTGCAGTGGTGCTGAAGCCCAGAGAAAACCAGTGATCTGTAGCTCTCTCTAAGCACGTGCTCCCTCTTTCTGCTGCCACAGATGGATCCCTGTGCAGCTCCTCACACTGAGATACTATGCAAAAAAGGCTGCAGAAAAGCAAATGCTCATCAGGAAAAGTCCAACTGCTTTGCACTGGGCAACTATAACTAGTGTGGTATTTTTGATCCCTGCAGAAACTAATTTAATTTCCCCCAAGGCATCCCCAATCATTTTAGACTCTTTGCAGAATGCTTCTTTCCCTTCAGCTTTAGATCTCTTTCTGAGTTAAGAGAGGTGTTGAGAAGAAAGATGCATCACACAAGGGAGAAAATTTAACAAAGCTGCAAAAGTAGTGAAACACTGTGAATAAAAATATACTTTAAGAGTATAGTGTGTAGGAAGCGAATAAAACATGGAGTGATAGTAAGAGTTCTCAGAGGAAATTGGGAAGTTAAGCATTCTCTTCACTGACAGGTAAGAGAGGTGAGTTAATAAGGCAAAGCAGGCACAGGAGGGAAAACTTAAGCTCTCAGCTTTGGTTTTCTTGAGGAAATGCTGAATTATGACAAATTATTTTGTTTTTGAGGGAGCATAGTGGAAAAAATAAGATTGCCACTAATGTTTGGGATTTTTAAGAGAAAAATATTATTGGTTAGTCTAGAATACTGATTCATTAAGTCAGTTCATGTGTCCCCTTCACTTAATTTTTTTTCTCTAAATAATTTAAATAGAAAATGGTTTGATTATGGATTTTGCTTAGCATATTTAAGTTCAGAGTAGTAAAAATGAGTAACAGCCATCTAAGCTTGCTTCTTACTGAATTATATCAGGATGAACAGGCAAGTAGGGTTTTCTGGAGTCCTTGTTCCTTAAAACCGCTTTTCATTGGCTCTTGTTTCATGATGTCAAATATTGCACTATAAAATTTCTCTTTAATTAACATCAGATATGAACAACAGCTTGATTGTGGTTTTTTTCTGTTGTTTTCTCTTTCAAAATGATGTTCTGACAGCTCTTATTTGTCTAGGTAAAACATGTCTTACCTCTGCAGAATTTGCTGGCTCTGTGGAGATCCATTATCCTTCAGCATTGTGTTCATGTACAAAAATGTTTCCTGTAAAGCCTCTGCTGGCTGTGATTTGATGGTTATTCAGTGCTGCTGTTTTCAAAGAGCCTTCACAATGTGGGAAACGATTCCTTCTCAGTCTGACACATAAGATACAAAAGAACATTTTTGTGCTGAGTGACTTGGACTTTGCCATGTTAAGGAATAGCTAATGAAGGTCTGAAAAGTAAAAAGTTGATGTGAGGTGCCAGAGTAGAAAAAGGGCCCCAATGACATCCCCAAGTGTCAGCTGGGGCTGGAAGAAGCCTTGGCAATGGTATTGGAGGAGAGGAAGAGGTTGTGGGGCAAGAGGATGGCTGCAGGCTCTGCCAGCAACAATCCAGCCTCATGCCACAAACCGCTTCAGCAGCTGCTACTTTTCAAGAGAGGTTCAAATAGCTAACTTCTCCCTTCCATGGTTTCATTTGTATTGTGTGCTGGAATTTTCTTGGGGTGATACTAGTTACTGGTTTTGGGGACAACTGTAGAAATCCATAGTGGCAAAAACAGATGCCATCTTTTGTCTTTTTTTCCAGAATCAGCTTCTCTTGAGTCCCTCTGTGATAAATGTTTGCACTGCTCTGCTTCTTCATCGTCTCCCATGTCAGATTTCAAGGCTTGCTCAGGAAACCTCACCCCCCAGTACTGCCCTGGCCTTACCTGTTAGAAGTTTCACTTCTCACCTGAGCTAGATTTTCCTTGCACCATTAGAATTGGGTTATCTCTGTCCCGATCCACAAGGGCACTGAACAGATTATTCCTTGCCTTTATGCAGCAACATTTTTTGTAGTCTGTCCTTTTGTTCCTCTTTTATCTCCTTTTCTTGGGGCTAAGCAATGCCAAATTATTCAATCTCTACACCTATGTGATCTTTTCAACACCTCCAAAGGGAAAAAGTACGTTTCAGTGGAAATATTTCAAACAATATTTCATGTGTAGCTTATTAAAAAAAAGTTCTGTACAAACTTATCTTTGCGTAGTGGCATTTTTTCAATTATTCTTGCAGGAAAGATTTATCTGCAGTATTTTTGTATGTGTTTTTTTATTTAGCATAAAATTGGAAAATGATTTGAAGCTTCATGGACAGATACACTTTGAAAATCCATTATGGAAACTTATAACTCAGGTGGTGTCATTAAATCCACTTATCCACCAGGTAGTCCAAAGAACTGGGACAGTTATCAGCCACTTCTGCAGTGCTTGCTTTATCCTGCATTTCAAATTACTTTAAAAAAAACTGGCTTATTAACACAACCCATAAAACTTCTAAGTGTGGCAGGGGTAGTGATCTTCCTAAAAATATTTTTGCCTTGTTGTGCTGTAGGAGTAGGAACTTGCCATGAAGTTTAAAGCAGTTTGGATTAAGGGTTTGGAGAGGGGGAAAAAAGTTTTAGTTAGTCTTAGAGAAATAACTCAAATGCATGCAGGGGAAATGTTGAAGAGATGCTCTTATTAGTCCTCACTGCCTTTGGTCCTCCATCTGTGTGTCACAGAGGGACTCCCACCCCTCCTGCTGTTGTGATTGGGGTCAGGCACCTGCATCTTTGCCAGTGCTGCTTCCATAAGTAATCCCTAATTAGGTAATGCTTGATTTGATGCTTTTTTTTTTGATAATGAAATACTTCTTTCTGCTCTCATGAATGGAATTGTCTCTTGCAGTTCCATTATACAGCTTTATTCAAATAACTTGCATTATGTGGAAGCCCAGAAATTGTGGGATTTTTCTACCTCATTTCTCAAACCCTTTATTATCAATGCCTTAATTTTCAGACTATTCCAATGTTGATTATAAATGCATTTGGAAAGGCTAATGTTCAGAAATAATGAGATTTTCTTCATTTATAGCCGTGACCAGGAGATTGTGTAGTAATAATGGTTCCTGCTGAAATAAAACATCCTTTAGAATGTTTTGAGGGCCTTTGTAGTTCAAGGTTAAAGATGCTAAGGGAAGACAAACTAGATTTAGTAGGTTTTAGCAGTATACAGAAGAGGTCCTTGCAGTTTGGGAAACCAGTTCTTTCAAAGTGCTATGTCTTTTTTCATTAGCTGACAAGAAGGACCAATTTGGATTTTATTTATGCCTCAACATGTGTTATGCATGGGGTTAAAAATTACTCTAGGGGCTGTACAGGTGATGAAGGTGTGAGAAACGACCTCTCACTTTAAAATTTCAAAGGTTTATTAAACCCCAGCAACCACAACAGAGGGGTGAATAAGGAAAAAGGGACAGCACTGGGAGAGTGGCTGACTGTCAGAGGCTCATCCACAAAATTACTGCTCCACCTTTTATACCCCTGGTGTTGCATCAGCCAACCCAAAATCTCCCAGTCAGCTTTTCTTTGCTGTCCATTGGTGGAGACCTCCTTGCAGCTTGGTTGGAGGTGAGGTGTTCTCCATTCCCAGCTGCCCATGCAAGGGGCACATGTACACACCCTCCCTCCACATGACCCTGACACTAACAGGGCTCCTGGGGTGGGGTACAGTGGTAATGATCTGTTCCTGCCTTCTGTTTCTCTCTTTGTCTCTTCTTCCCCTCTCTCTGCTCTCTTTTCTATCCCCCTTTGGTAGGAACACTTACCCTTCTTTATCAAGAAACAGTTCTCAGATATAGTACTGCCGTGTTTGTGCTTTATTTCCATCCAAGAAATCTATCAAAAAGAATCCTCCCTTACTCCCCCTTTCACAGCTGGATGAGACAGCTGATTAGCTTGTTAGATGAAGAACTAAAGCATTTCTAGAGATTTGGGTTGTGATTTTTGATTGGCAGAAGTAGTATCTACTCATTAGGATCAAGCTACTAATGTTCTGTGCTTCAGTCCAAGTTCATCCTAGTATTTTCCTAGTAAGAGGAAATAGTGTGCTGTTTGTGAAATATTTGATGTACTCCTGTGCATCGTGGAAGTAACAAAGTGGAGCTAGACCTGGTCACTAGTGATGTTTCCCAGGGCTCAGTTTTGGTGCAGATTCCTGTCTGGCACCTTTATTGATGATTTGGGCACAGGGATGGAATGCGCGCTCTGTACCTTTACAGACAGCACCAAGCTGGGTGTGAGTCTGGGTCTGCTCGAGGGCAGGAGGGCTCTGCAGAGAGACCTGGGCAGAGGACAAGGATGTGAGGGTCAACAAGGCCAAGTGCCAGGTCCTGCAGCTCCAGGCTGTGGGAGGAGTGGCTCAGGAGCTGTTAGGCACAAAGGGCCTCGGGGGTAATGGTCAACAGCAGCTGGACATGAGCCAGGTGTGCCCAGGGGGCCAAGAAGGCCAAGAGCATCTTGACCTGTATCAGGAATGGTGTGGCCAGCAGGAGCAGGGCGGTGACCATCCACCTGTACTGGTGAGGCCACACCTGGAATGCTGCATCCAGTTCTGGGCCCTCACTTTAAAAAGGACATTGAGGTGCTGGAGTGTGTCCAGTGAAGGGCAACAAAGCTCATGGAGGGTCTGGAAAACAAATCTGATGGATGGCTGAGGGAGCTGTTTGTCTGGAGAAGAGGAGGCTCAGGGGCACCTGGTCCCTCCCCAAATTCCCTGACGTGAGGTGGGACCTGTGTCTTTTGCTGTGCCTTCACTGAGAGGAGCAGGGGAAGTGGCCTCAAGCTGATTCAGATTAGATACTGAAAAACCCAATTTTCACTGTTTGGGTTGTCAGGCACTAGAAGGAAGTTGCTGCCCAGGGAAGTGGTGGAGTCACCACTCCTGGAGGTGTCCAGAGGTGTCCTGATCTGTCACTGGTTTAAAGGTCCCTTGGAATTTAAGAAACTAGGGCATTTTTGTGTCTTTAATTATGATAGCAAGGGTAAATGAAGAAAAATCCGATATAAGGTAGCAGCTATCTGGAGAGTATCTGAGTACCACTGAGTACCATGTTAAGAAATGTGTACCAGTCTTTGGCTACTTGCTTATGATATTTCCTGCATTAAAGGGGATTTTAATGTTCTCTGTAAAAGAGGTCTGCACTGCATTATGGAGAGCCAATGTTAAGACAAGTTACTAATTGCTCCTTGCAGCAATGTGTAGATATAAAAGTATGCAATGCAGTTTCCTCACAATCCACCGAAATGCAGAAGGCTGATTTACAGGTTTAGGTCAAATATATGAGCTGGGTCCTAGTATTTCTTACTTGACAGGTTTATCAGCAGACCAAAAAAAACCTAGCAAGTTTCTGAATGTAGTACAAAAATCAGTACTAAATAGTCTTCTGTTTTCTTCAGCTATGCTTAAGTCTTATTCTATTGTGTGTTACTGTACTCTGTGTGTTACTGTACTCTGTGAAAAGAGCTGGGACAGGATTTCTGTGATCCCCTCTATTCTATCCCTGTTTTTTAGTAAAGGAGTGTTACCTTGAGCTGTCTATGTCACCTTCATGCTAGTGATACATTCTTCCCAGGGTTTGTGGTTCTAAGGATTACTGCAGGGGCTTTTAAATCTTCTGTGTTTCCCAGAGTGTGGAATGTGTTATGCTCATGGCTGTACCTACTGAGATGGGAAATATTTCTGTATATTCTCTGACTCTGCAGCCTTCAAGTGCTCAAAATAAAAAGGTAACTGGATAACAAATGATTCTAAAAAAATTAAATATAACCTCCCAAAACCCATCCCTGAACCCATAATATTCATGAACGGCTGTCAAAAAGTATAAGAAATTATAAATGAAAAAAGATTTCAGCTCTTTGAAATCTGTTTTCCTGATAGTGCTATTTGAGTGCTGCTGTATCTTTTCTTCCTGAATTAATTCAGTATTTCTGTAAGGTTTCAAGAATCCTGTGGAAAATATATTTAATTTTTAAATCTTTTAATATCTTTTTAATAATGTCTCACCATAGGTCTGTTTAAGAAATAATTATATCAAATAGCCTTTCCATAATAAATTATTTTTCCAGAAATCAAATGTGGGAGGGATGGAAAGAGACACTTTAGTAAGTCTGTTGCTTTTCTTGCTCTGGTTTGTTGTAGGTCATTGTTGGGGTTTTAGGATTTGTCCTTTTGTTCCTTTCTCTCATGGAATTTTGTCCCATCTGTGGCTAAGGAACCGTAGTGACTAATGAGGACTAATGAGATATAAAAGAAATGGCTAAGCTCAGGGGAGGAGGGCATCTGGGCTGCATTTCTGAGGGTTTCTTGTGGAGGGGTGGAGATGTTATAATCAGCTGTGTAATAGTTGGCTTTTGCTGTAATGTATGTGCTTTTGCAAATTATTATAAACTGTAATTGCTTGCAGATGATTAGTATAAAATATAACTGTTTTTAGATGTAGTACAAATTTGTAACTGCTTTTGTGGACAGTAATTGACTTTGGGGTCTGCCTCTGTTTTCCCTCACTTCCACTGATATGGGTAATCAGGAGCCCTTTGCCAGGTTTCCCATGACTGTATGTGACAAACCTGTTTTCATTAGCCACATGGAAGGGGTAAATCCAGCTCAGGTGATAAGCAGTGCTTTCCTATGAAAAACTTGCAGTTAAATTCATAATAGATGACAGTGTGTGCACAGGTTTGAAAAAGGCAAGACGTCATGTTTATTTTCTCCTTCTGTTTTCTGTTACCAGAATATTTTTCCTTTATTTGCCTGGTTAACCAGCTTTGTACTTTAGTAACTGAGCATTTTATGTGAACTACAATTTTTTCTAAAGTTCATTGAACGTAACTACTGATAAAATAGATTTTTCTGATTTTATCTGCAGGTAGAGAAATTTTGTGAAAACCCAAACAAGCAATAGTCCATTCTGTCAGTGCAGAGGTAGGCCAGTCTCATCTCAGTGTCCCACTGCCCATGTGGGTTTGCAGAAGCTGTCTAAAAAGAGGAGCTGCTAATATCCCAATGGTCTTGCTGTATCATTTATCTTAGTGTAGTTGAGCCAGAGTTACCACCAATGGGAGAAATTATACTGTAGAAATCCCTGATGAAGTAAAATTTGATGTTAAGCATGTTTTTGGGAATCTTCTGATACTAAGGTAAAGTCATGTGTTGTGTCCACTTCCCCTTTCCCTCTGTACTGTTATTTTTCTTTTTATGAACTGATTGCTGCCTGGATAATACCCAAGCAAATTGAACTGTGGATTATAGAAGATTTTAGACTGAAAGGACTTCACAGTTTCAGCTGTGACTCTCTGGATGTTCTTGTACTTTGATAATACGGCTGTGTCCTTTAAATCCACAAATCCCTAGGCTGCATGCTGCTCCTGCTAAAGTACATGCAAACTGGGAACCCAGAAACTTAGGAAACTGTCCCCAAGATAAACTCCCACACTGTGAGCTTAGAAAGAATTTAATGAAAAAACTCTAGCACAACACGATGAGCAGATGAAGAGCAATGTGCCATAGGTAAGCAAAGAACAGTCTGTAAGGAAGTACTTTTCTCTGTCTCTGGCTGATTTGGCCCCTCATTTCAGAGGAAGTTTTGGGTGATCTGTCAGTGGGAACTTGAGTGTGAAAATCAAGTCAGTTTGAAGGGGAGTCCTATGTCAGAACCATTTTTTCTTACATCTCTATTGGACAAGTGCATCTTGTTTTTGCTAACCTCTGCTGGTAAAAGTGCTCCTTTGTGTGTCTCTGGAACTATTCATGTTTGCAGTTTGCACTTCTGCTGTGTTCTCTTAATTCTGTTTCATATCAGCCTTATGTAGCATGTCTGAAATCAAGTTGGGCAGGTGCTGTTTGTAACTTCTTCAGTCAGGAGCTTCTAAGCCTTCCTCTGCACTGCCTTAAATAATTTAAAATGTTATCTTTATTGCAGGCCTTTAGCCCTGAGCAACTGAGCCTTGGTGAGTTTAGACCCACATATAAATGACCTGTTAGCTGAGCTGGGTGTTTGATAATCTGAAAAAATGACATGCTGCTCTTGGAGCTGGCAGTGCAGAGCCCACACTCCATAGCCATAGGCTGTAACAATTCACAGCACAGAGTCTGCAACACACAGACGTGCTGCAGTGAGCGTTATATTCAGCTTTAGCTTTTTGCCCTGAGCAATGCTGGGTTTTGTGTACTTGCTGTCAAGTCCTACATGTGTAAATGTCCTCCGTTTGGAATACAAAAACAACTTCAGGGTGACTGTGGTGGCTCATTCTGGAAGTCTGCCTGGCCTCGTGTCCTGCCTCTGATGGTGATCACAGGAGCTTGTGGACTTCCACGATTACAGAAATTGGAGTTCCTGCTGGCAGGTGCTGCAGTTCTTTGGTGGAAGGAGAATCTTTCACTTTAGAGGGAACTGAGTTATTCTCTGTATTTGTTTTTGAGTTGAGAATATACAAAATTATGAGACCAGGAGGGTTGCTCTTGCCTACAAAATCCATTTCAGCTTTATCACAAGACTGCTTCCATTAATCCAACAGTCTTGTCTTTGCATATGTGCCTTGCTCTGTATGACAGTTTAGATATCCTGGAGTTTGAACTGTTAAAAGAAGTAAGTTACTCGACATACGTAAGACTGAAAATTATGACAGTCTCCTGTGCCCCATGAGATGAAATTTTAAAATGTTCCCCCCTTGACAATCCCACGCCTTTCTCAGCAGAATGATCCTTCTCACAAACTAGAGAGGGGAAAGAGCTGTCTTGTCAGCTTGTTCTGTAGGTTGGTGTTACAGCTGGTTTAGTTCTTTGGGAAGTGATTCCCAAATGCTTTCACCAGTAGCTCTCAGCACCCATTGTTTCATCCTAAAGAGTGACAAGCACCTGTGTGATTCAGCAATGAGGGAAGGGAACAATTCGAACCTAGCACAGCACTTCATCCACCAGAGGTTATTCCTGTGAGCACTAGTTAATTCTGTTTTAGCACCTGGTTTGCAAACTTTCCTCTGTACCTGCAGCTTCCTCAGACATCTACATAGGGGATTCATGATTGTTTCAGGTACCTGTGTCTGAGTGTCCTAATTCAATGTCTGATTTCTGGAGTCAGCAGACATATTGGTAGTACTCACTGTAGCAGCTGAAAGGCTTTGAAGCTTTCAAAAAATGTCTTCAGTGTTAAAGATATCTATAGCAATTGGTTCTGTGATAGCAAAAATTAAGTCCCGTTGTGTGGCACTGGTAACTTCAGGGGGTGCCATCCCATTATTAATGGAAGTTTGGGCTGATGGCCTACCAGACCCCTTTGGTGGGTGTCTGCCCTTTGAAGATGGGGTAAATGCTAATGAGCCCAGTTACTCTGTGCCTCACAGGCACAATTGCAATTGGATTGAATGATGTCATTATGCAACTGGCTTTGCTGTAGATAGTGCAAAGAGATAAATGGTGTACAAGCCACATCGTTATTGATTCATGCACCATTTGCCTCTTAGCTCGCTCAGAGAAACAGTTACTGCTGTTACACTTCATTTAAAAGAATTGCAACTTTTCAGCAGTGCAAACAGCCATTGTGCCTGAATTTATATTCTTCCTAAGCCAAACCCTAATGTACTGGTTTATGTTTTCCTGATTGCAACCAAACCAAACTTAAGAGGGTTATAAAGCTATTTATTTCCCATTATTTGTTCTCTCTCTGCTGCCCTACAAAACTAGAGAGCATTTTCCAAACTCAAAGCATAGCATATGCATTTCCATCATCTATATTATGCATTATTTTAATAATTATGTAAATGATTGTATTGAATTCAGTGTTTGGCTGAATTAAGGCAAAAGATGGGATTTAGGCTCTGTGCAGACATTTGTGATTCCAGCATAGCAAGCAGATAGAAATTTCTAGATGCCAACACATTGGCATGGAAGTAGAAATTTAAGCAAACATCACATCAAACTTTGTTGGGCCAGAAGAGTTTGATTAGAAATACTGGCTATCAGACATTTTAGTGACTGTAAATGGTAGCAAGTATTTAAACTGAGAATGCCCAGGTAAAAGCATGTGGTAGTCCAGTTCTCAGGGTTCATGCAAGGAGGAACACTTGGTCAAGATGAATAAGTCATGGTCTCTTCTGAAGTAATTTATAGGATGTCTGAAGTGCCATAGTATTACTTTGTGTATTAAGAATGTCATGATAATAGGTTTGCTCTTAAAGTCTGTGTTTTCAAACAGTTTTCACTGACAAAATAATTTAAGGGTTATTTGTATCCTATATTGTGTGTATTAAGTGTGAATCTGTGATGGCTTATCCTGGAGCTGGTCTCATTGGGAAAGCATATCCACATCTTGGAGCAAGATGAGACTGAGCAGCAGGAACTTGCTGAGTGGTCTTTCTTGCCACTCTTTGCAATTCCAGGTTTTCCAAAAGGTTCTGCACTGGGGATGGGTTGTTTAAGCTGCCTTTTCAGTGCTGAGTCCAAATGGCACTACAGGAATTGAAAAAGCAGCACTTTGGGGCCATCCACAGGAGCTTTCCTTCACACTGCAGCCACATTAGCAGAGATGAGCCTCAGAGGTATCTTTCAGCATTAATGTCAAACTTAATCCTTGAGGGAACACTGGGCTGCAGATCACAACACACTAGATTTTGAGAGCAAGTTTTCCTTTCCAAATGTGAGTCATACTTGAAAATATGTTTTGTAATCAGGGAGAGAAACAGTTTTGTTCAGAAATGTCGTTCCTCTCAAATAGCAGCCACCAGGGAGAGTTTGTTTTATGCTACAGTAATTTCTCTGCTGTATTTTGTTCTTTTTCATTTACTCTCTTGAAAGAAATTAAGGTGACTCATCATAGCAATAAGGATTATGCAAGCAGGAGCTTTCTCTCCTTGCAACTTGGCACGTTTATCATCTTTAGTGGGGTTTCTCTGACAGAAATGAGGAAAAAGCAGTGCTCTAGGTGAGCAGTGATGCTGCTGGAGGAGCCAGAACAGGGCTTGCATCACCAGGAGTTTTGTCTCCTGAAGCTCTTTGGTCCTAGTGTCATTGAGAGAAAAGGGTAGTGGATGGCTTTTAATATTTTTATTTATCCTATTTTAAATAAATAAAGGGGGTAAAAGGTAAAACAAACTCAGCACACAGTTTCTGTTTTGGCTGAGAGTCCTTCCCAATAAAATAGTGTTAAAAGGCAGGATGTACAGAGATGCTCTGCATTGGTAGAGGGCAGTGGAATTTCACCAGGCACTTTGAAAGAAGTAGAGCTGGGGTTAGGCTGTTTGGCTCCATTTTGACACACCCAGATGCCTAATTTTTATTATTTATAGTCAAGGAAAAAGCTATCTACAAAGCTGTTTTTTCAAAATATTTTCACTTGACAAGATAATATTTTATGAGAGAAAAATTCTGTAAAATTCACGAAAGTTTTATAGTCTGCCAAACCTGTAGCCTTATTTTTTGCTTTGTTTTACCCTTGCTGATATTTTAAGACATTGAACACAGTTACAAGTCTGTATATCTTCATAGATTCGAAAATTGGGTGAGTCCAGACCATATTAACTGGAGCTGTTTCCCCACAGCCCTCTCCCAGCCCTTATCCTGTCAGGTCAGTCTCCATCTGCCCTTTTCCTAGACAGATAAAATGATGTGATTTATAAATTCAAACAGTGGCTGCTTTAGCTAAGGATTCTCCAAAGGGTTTCACTCTAGAGTATTTGGAATACAGCTGATACATACAGAGTATTTTTAAATATTAAATGTATTTATGTCTATATGAAATAGATATATGTATATACGAAATGTACAGGTCTTACTCAGTGAAAGCTAAGTCAATATTGTCTGAGCCCTATCTCCACAGAAGGGGTACAGAGATAACTGGGCAGGCTATAGGGAAAACTGATGCAGCAGTAGAAGGTATAGGAAGAGTGGTTTAGCTTTTTGGGGATGGCTTTAGGAGAGGAATGAAGGCAAGAGGACTGAAAGCTGCTTTTGATTTTCGTCACAGGGCTAACTCCTCTGAAGCAGAGTGAAGTTTCCTCTGAACACTGCCAAGAAAGAGCTGTTCCATGGATTAGATGCAAAGGAGAAATTGTGCTTGCAGTGGTGCCACTGCCTGTGTCAGGTGTGGAGGTGGGGAAGGGTGTGAGCTGGGAAGGGTAAGGCTCATGTCAAGAAGTTTCCCAGTGCCACGTACCAGTGTTGAATGCCAAGTTTCATGGTGCCAACAGGGGCTTGGATGGTGTCTCTGAGGCACACTGTGTGCTGCCTGCTGTGTGAGAGTTTGAGGCATGAGCCAGGCACGGGACATCAAGTCCTGGCCCTCCTGTGTTACTGATTTTAATAGAGCAGGTGCTGTGTGCCTGTAGCCCTGTTCTGTACCAGTGCTCCCTTGCCTGCCTGTGGCTCCTGCTCTGCTCCCTGTGGCAGGAGCTGTGATCTGTAGTGCTCAGGTGTCTGCTCCCTGTGTGGAATGGTAGTGAAATGGCTGCAGACACCTCTGTCCAAGGGGCCTTTTTTCTTTTTTTAATTCTGAGCTGTGAAATACTGTCTGGGCCACATTGATTTCTGTGAGCATGTTATTCTTGTGTAAAGAGTGATGCCTACCCCCAGATGTCCCACTTTCAGCGTACTAACAGGCCCTCCTGTGGAACTGCAGGTAGTGCCTGGGGGAGCCAAGCAAGTAAGTACAGGAGCATTTTGTTTTCAAAGCTTGTTTTACAAGATCTGCTGCTTGTTATTAAAGAGCTCTCAATTGTTCTGGAGCATTGATCCTCCTGGTGACTGACAGCATTTGCTCTTCCTTCCATTCTGTTTCTTTATGTTCATAGTTGTGTCCCATTCCTGTGTGTTTGAGGAAGTTTGGGAGGCAGCAGGACATGGTGCTCAGCAGTCACAGCCACGAGATGGCACGAGGAGCCTGCAGGGACTGAGGGGACTCTAAGCTGCTCTGCAGGCCACTCACCCAGCTGACCCCAAGGATGGAAGCACAGACCCAGCTACAGGGTTGCAGGGGTCAAGGGTTGCATATACACCTTGCTTCTGGTTTGTCTTTGCTGATTCCTTTGTGGTTTTGCTGTTTAAAAAAGCAAAAGTGAGCTGTTTTTTCATTCAAAAGAATCATAGTGGGCAGCTTGCTGTAAGGAGATAGTTTAAGGATAGACATCTCAAAGCCTGGAACTTGTCAGGATCCTTCCTCAGCATTTCCTTCCTCTTGTATTTACAGATGGCTCTTGGGATGCTCTGATTTGAGACCAATCTCAGCCTCCTGGGTAGTTTTTATTGGCCTGGGGAAGAAATTATGATCTGTATGCAATTGGTAGCATGCTAATACAAACTCCAGTAACTGCACCCAAGTGTTACCTTGGGGTGATGTGAGAAGGATGTGAAAGTGAGAGGCTGGTGTAGCATTGCAGCCTGGCTGGGTGCTGATGCTCAATTAGATATGTGTGTTCTGAGTCCTAAAAGTTATGTAGAGCATTTAAAAAATATACTTTCTTGGTCATTCCTATTATGCAAAATTTTTTTTTTGTATCTTGAATAATTGATCAGGGAAAAAAATCACTGAAGGTTCTATTTTAAAACTATAGAGACAAGAGAAATTTATTTGTTGAGAGGCAGAAAAGTATCAACATGCAGAATTAACAGACAACATTAAATGCCTTCACTGAGGTTGGTTTTAGCATGAAAGTCTGATATCCCCCTGGCCTAACTGTTGTTGACTTACCATTGAGATCAGCTCAGGGTCTGGGAGGGCTTTTTGGTCTCCTCCAGTCCCATCTGTGATACAATCTCAACCCACAGAGGAGGAGGTGTCTCTCAAAACTGCCTGTGCTATCAGTGGGGTCACATTTCAGAGTGAAGGCCCATGACCTGAGTCATTTCCTGCACACCATATCTGAGAAAACTTTCCTCCTATCTTACAAGCAGTGGAAATGAGGGATTCTGCTGGCCTTGGCAGCAAATATGAATGCAAACCGTGTTCTGCCAAGAAATAGCCTTTGGCTGTTTATTGTTGTAGCTGGTTTTAATATTTGTATGCTGCAGATAAGTGAATCAGAATAAGTAGCAGGAAAATATTTATTTTCTGCCCCTTGTGTTTATGCAAGAAATAAACACAAATTGATGTGGGGGATATAGTGAATTTAAAGCTGCTGTCCAGTCCAGAAATTATTTTCAGGTGACCTACAAATAACATGTGTTTGGTTTTTGTGCCCAGTAGCCTGGCTTTGCTTCCAAAGCCTGAGATGCTTGCCAAGTGCATGGCCCAGGATTGATGTTATTTTATCTCATTTGCTTCACTGAACCAGTTGTATTCAATGCTTTTCACTGAAATGTACGTAGGAGCAGTTCATTTGCATAATGTATATGTTATGTAGATACATGTCCAGCCTGCAAATGCTAATTAGACATTAATGGGGACTCAAAGAGCATTTGAGATTGGAGATTTTGATCAATCCCACTGGCACCAGGAGATAGATGGGTGCTGTGTATCAGCATGCCATGGTAAATTTTCATGGTACCAGCATCATTCATTTACAGCCCATGTCATGCGTGTGGTCACGTTGTAAAGATGTTTTAAAAACATTATTTCCCTGTGAAATGCTGTGTGCTAAAATGCAACACCAAGCTTTTATATTTTTTAAGCTAGTGGAGGAATCAATGAATTTGCTTGAGAGATTTGGTCAGGACATAGCCTTGATAATATTTCCCATCTGCTTTAGGTATTTGTGGTGATGTCAGCTCTTTAGTAGTAAAGGTGATAATTCCTCTCATGAATGGGGACAAAATAGGAGAGACAAAGGATAAACTTAGCAATGGCTTATATCCAAAATAAAGACCAGAAAACTTCCACTGATGTTTTTCTTCCTTCGATTTCAAACATGACAGTGATTTCTGCAATAATTGTAAGTTTACACAAATTTGAGATCCACATAGCCAATTATTTTAGTATCTTCCACCCCTCTTCCTGTTGACCCTTTTCTTCAAAGGACAGGTGTAACAGGGCAGCTTTTTGGGTCCAGTAGATAGTGGGGGGTACAATGTCTTGGTAAGTGTTGGTAAGTCTGATTACTTCCAGATTCAGGGAAATAGTGGGAATGTTTTAAAAGGTAAAAAACTGTTAGGAACTTTTGGGGTTCCTGAATGTTTTCAAGCCTTTGTTTAGTTTCTCTTAGAAGAGGCTTAGTGTTCTTGTTTTGTACCGGTGAAGTGCTTTGCTGCATCCAGGATGACTCTAGAAATCATGGAATGGTTTGGGATGGAAGAAACCTTAAAAAACATCTCATTCCAACCCCCTGCCGTGGACAGGCACACCTTCCACTAGGCTTCTTCAAGCCCCATCCAAGCTGGATTTCAATCAATTTGGAAAACGCTGAGAATATGAAGGTGTTTCTCTTGGTTGAAAGGAATTTCCAAGCAGCACTTGAGTTGTTTAAAGCTGTGTGTAGTTGTTGCATGTCCCTTTTTTCAATACATCCCAATAGCATACAAATAACTGATGGGTCACCAAGTGTTGTGCAAGTCTGGACAACAATGTGCAAAAGCATTTATTCACACACCATTTCTGCATACTGAATGCTATATACATATATATATATAGACATAGATTAGAAAATAATCTTTTGTGCCTTATGTCATACTTTTCTAACTGTTTATTTCGTTGGCAATGCCTTTAAGTAAATATATTTGAATGCCTGCCTAAATAGCTGATGTGATTACAATAATGCTAAATCCAAATCAGTTCACACATCCTTTTAAAAATTGTAATTTTTTTCCTATAATTTTAACAAGTCTTCTAGTTTTTTGGGGAAAAAAAATCCCAGAACTCCACTAAATTCCAAAGCAGCAAAACCCCCCACAACTTAGCAGAGGCTCAAAGCACCTGTGTATGTCATCTGCTTTGTTTTTATTTACTTAAGGGGAAGATCAGATTAATGTAGTTCTGAGATGGATTTCTACCAGTGTGCAGCAGTATGACACATCTCTCTGCATTAACAAGAGAGAGCCCCAAAATATTACTGTGCTTTTAACAGCATCAGTCTTTGCAATGTGCTTGTAAAGGCTGCATGTTCTCTTACACCTTATTTGCAGGAGCTGGTGCAAGTGCCCAGGCTTTAAAGTCTGACTTGATACTCAGAGCCAAATTGAGGTGCTTGGGGAAGAAAAATCCAGAGCCTGTGGTGCTGCTGGTAGGTGCATGGATGTGGGAATCCAGCTGTGATGCATGAGCTGCTCTCAGGTGCCAGAAATGGATGCCAGAATGTTCTTGGTGGCACAGGCTTTTCTTGGCTCCTGCTTCTTCTCCTGCTATGCCAATGCGTTTACCTCATGCCAGTGTTGGCAACTCCCAAGAATAACAAGGGATTTTTGTGGGTCTCCTGTGAATTTTCTCACAGTAAAAAGCTCCAAATGTGAAAAGAAACAAATTGATATTTTCCTGAGGAATCTCTGAATGAATAACAGAGGGCTGGCATGTGGAGTTACATGCTTGCCATCTGCATGGTGGCATAGCCCCTAGTAAATTGTAGCACATGGTTATTCTGGTGAGTAAAAGTGGATTTGCTGCAAGGGGCAGGTATTGCATTGGCCCAGCACTGAGCATAAGTGTGGAAAATGATCAGCCATATACCAGAGAGGTTTTGATGCAAGTTTCTCACGTCAGGAGAAGAAGCCTAATGAAAGTAATAACTTCTTTAGAACAAAATTAATGGGCTACCATGAGAAAAAGCCTTTAAATTCTATGTTGGTTGTCCTGGTTTTGGCCTGGACAGGGTTAATTTTTGCAGTGGGTGGGAGGGGCACATCCAGGACCCATTCTATACCACCTGACATCATTGCTGGGGGTGGGGAAAAGGGACTCTCTTCTGAGAAGGGGTCCTGGTGGAGAAAAAGTGGCAGGGGAACCATCTGGCATTGTTTGTTGTCGTGGGCATTTTTGCATGTGAATCACTCTCTTTTGTACACTTTTATTATTAATACTGTTCCTAATGTTCATTTTCTTATCTCATTACTGTTTCCAGCAAATTTGTTATCTCAATCTGTGATCTTTACCTTTTTTGCCTCCCATTGGAGGGAGCAGAGGACGAGCAGTGTGGGGTTTTTTTTAGTGAGACTATGAAATTGGAGAGTACTATTCCTGAACCATTACACTGGTTTATCCTACCTCATTGTTTTCTGTTGAGGTTGTGCATTCTTTTCTGTTCAAGATGGGCTTTTTTTAGTCTGTAGGGGTCTGTATGGACCATCCTATTGGAATGGCACAATGTACTGTTTGTATGCTCTCTGAGGATGCTTGTTGGAGGTTTGTTTCTCCAGGAAACAAAATTAAGTCACCATAGCTGAAAGAATTGTATATGGTTTTTATTTTATTGAGTTAAGTGACTTTTCAGTCCTAACTGACTGTTCCAGCTGAGAGCAATTGGGAAGTCAGTGTGGCTGTGTCTCTGCACCATGACTAACAACAGGAGGGAAGGATTCTGAATTGGAAGAAGAGATAATTAGACAGGTGTGAGTCCAGGTAAGAAAAGCCCAAGATGTGGGGATGAAAGGAGTATGAGTAATGTGTGTATCATTTGACTGGGAGAAGTTGTGTGAGAGATTGAGGGAAGAACACCTTGATATTGTTTGGGGAGAAGTTTGCTGCCCTGGGAGCAGCAAATTGTGTCTAAGCTATATTGGTAACTCCACTTTCTCCAAACAAAACATAGGAAGATGTTTGTTCTCATTTGCTTGTTTGGCAGCACTGGCAAGACACAGCCTGCAGTGTGTTAAGTGCATAGATGTGTGTGCTGAGATCAAGTCTGGAAAGCTCCTAATGCAATTTTACAGGACAAGGTATTGAACATATTTTAAACGTGATAGATAACTGGTAGTGGTGCTAATAATAGGAGAGGAACCAGCCAGGGGAAGATGATATTTTTGGAAGCAGGATCTTTTTCCACAAAGCAACAATGATTGATTAATAAACCAGAATTTTTTGTTTTGTTGGGTTTTTTTTTTTAGCTCTATGGAAAAAAGACAAAGCAAAGATGCTCTAATGAGCTCTCCAGTGACATTGTTAACCTGGTTGGGTTCGGGTTTGGTTTTTTTTCCCCTTGTCTGCTCATGAAAGGTGCTGAGTTGCTGGCAGCCAGTTTACTGAACTGGAGTCAACTTTTCTACCAGTACACCCTCAGGTCGTTTCCAGAATATTCCTAACTGGCCAGCTGTTGCCCTGGACTTTTAAAACCTAATATTTTTTTGGTTTTTAGCTTCTCTGAGAAGTTTTTTAACAAGCATATGTGCTAGCGAGAATTGTCTGAGCTCCTGGCTCCTCAGCTGCTGATAATTTACCTTGTTTGGGATATCTCACCAGTACCAGTCATTGACTGTTTTTTCAGCTTAAGGGAGAAGTGGACTGAAACTTTTTATCAGTATTTTTGTTTAGATATCAAATATGGTATTTACAGAACAAAGTGGAATAACAAAGGGTGGGTTAGGTTTTGCTGTAGATAGACATCTGACAAGACTGCTTATAACTTTCTGATGAGCTACTGTCTATTTGTGACACCTTTTGCTGCTAATACAAAAAATGCTTCTAGTTCTAAAGAGTTCAAAACCCTCTTTCTCATTAATAGAAGTCTTCCCTTTGAAAAATACTGCTGTACTGAGGACAGAATGTTCTGTGCTTGTTAAAATGAGACTTTCCTTTCAGAAGAGATTTCATCCTTTCATCTACCAGTTTACTGTCTTTAAAAATGAGTATGTCCCTTTGTGTGAGGGGGAGCGGCAGCACAGAAGGGGGAAATGGCTTGTTCAGTGTCCAGCAAGAAGTTTTGGACAGCAGCATTAGGAACTAAACTCTGTTTCTAGAATCCAAGTTTCTTTAAGTTTTTCCTTTTTTTTGTTGTAGCTGACCTTTGAGATACAGCTTTCCTGTGACTGTCAGTGAGAGTGGCTTAGGTGGCTTCTTTGCTCTGGTTAAACTGACAGTGATGCTGAATGTCAGATGCTATTTATCCCAAAAGGGAAAATAGAGAGCCTTTCTAGCAAATCCAATTTTTCTTGAGTGTATCATTTCAGAGAATCTCTGCACTGAGACAGTGTTTCATAACACACTATTGATTTATTGTTCAAATGCCACAATCTTCCGCAGGGAGGTCAAACGATAAAATTTGTGGAGAATTTATGGCTTAAAATGAAGAAGAACATAGATATATCTCTAAAACTACTGAAGTTAAGTTATAGGATTTTATTCTTTTTACTGAATTGGGAAAAGTGGTATTTCATCAGGTACACTTGGGCTGATGTCTTGTACACTCTACCTGTTGTTCTCTCAACTAAAACTCTGAAAATGTACTAAAACCAGACACCTAAAATACTTGCTGTAATGTATGCAGAGATGCTTCTGAACAAAACCAGTGACTAGTTTGGTCTGAAAAATTATTTATTTAGTAAGAATGGCATTAAATTGTTCATTGCTCACACTTAGTATTTTGAACTGTCATCATCAATTATTCTCTTAGACTTGGACACTGTAAATATGCAAGGACAGATGTTTTTGGCAGTCATTGTTGTGGAGATGTATTCATGAGCTGATGTAAGGGACTAGGTACACTAGATGGCAATTTTCACAGCAAGATGGTCAGATGGGAATACCTGCCAGCTTCATTTTCCAGGGACTTAGGAAAGACACAGTTTAAATATAAAAAAATTGTCCTCCAGAAATTAAGACACAGATTATAAAATACAGGTTAGTTGAAGCCCTGCAAAAGGCTAAGATTGAACTGACTTGTGCTCAGTGTTATCACAGGTATCTCTGAGATGTCTGTAGGCTGGGCATCTTCACAAACTGTCCTGGATGGCTTTCTTGTTTATCCTTGGGTACTGGAAGCCAAGATGATCTGCTGTTATCTCCAGGGATATCTGTTCTCAAACCACTGTCTATGGGCACACACAGTTTTGAATTGTAATCTGAGAAGAGGACAATGTTGAGAACATGTGAGGGAGAGAACATGGAGACACCAAGGTCAGTGGAGAAGGAGGGGCAGGAGGAGCTCCAGGTGCCGGGACAGATTTCTCTGCAGGCTGGGGTGAGACCATGGTGAAGCAGCTGTGCCCCTGAAGCCCATGGGGATCCACAGGGACTGCAGAGATCCACCCACAGCCCCTGGGGATCCACAGGGACTGCAGAGATCCACCCACAGCCCCTGGGGATCCACAGGGACTGCAGAGATCCACCCACAGCCCCTGGGGATCCCGCAGGGATGCAGAGATCCACCCACAGCCCATGGGGATCCACAGGGACTGCAGAGATCCACCCACAGCCCATGGGTATCCCACAGGGATGCAGAGATGGTCTCACAAGGAAAGGACTCCTCTCCCAGAGCAGAGGAAGAAAATCTCAGTGTTGAACTGACCAAACCCCCGTGCTCTGTCTCCTGCGCTGTCGGTGGGAAGGACGGAAGGGTTGGGGGGAAAAGGTGTTTTAAGGGCTTATTTTACCTCTCATTATCCTCCTCTAACTCTAATAATAAATTTACTTTAAACCTTTAAATTTGAGCCTGTTTTGCCCTAAGAATATTTTCTCCCAGTCCTTATCTTGGACCCTTTGTTAACTTTTTCTCTCCTCTGTCCAGCTGTGGCAGGGCAAGGTGAGTGAGTGACTTTTGTGGGTGCCTGGTGTTTGGCCTGTGTTAAACCACAACACTTGGTGTATCAAAAGTCTACTGCTTGCTCACCTGGTATATCAACTACAAGCTCTTTTAACAACTTTCAACAGGGTGCCTCATTTTCTAAAATAGAGCAATTTCTAAAGTTTTTGTTATAGGCAATGTAAAACTTTAATTTTCAAACCTTAATCTTTGAAGAGGCAGTGGAGAAACATCACTTACTTTTTACTTGTTCACTCATCGCTTAAGACAAGGCAAGAAAGACCTGGAAAACAAATTCTCTAAATGATGCAGAGAAATGCTGGTTATCTTGACTTCTATAATGCATCTGTCAGTTCTGCTCTGTGTTACTTGTGTCCATGAAGTGGGGTTGATTAATATGTCTGCTCATGGGCTTGATTATCTTATCTCAAATTTGCCATCACAGGTCATTTAATANGTGCCATCACAGGTAATTTAATACATCTTTGCAGGATTACTTTAGATTTACTATTGAATCTTTGGCAGCTGGTTTGGGTGCTGCCTGCTTGTCAGCTCTGAAAGTTTCAGAGGTAGGAGAGAAAGGCTGCCTCATGTCCTTGAGCTCACTGCAGGCTTTGCTCCTTATGCTTCTGTTCACACACCATCAATTTGGAAATGAAAATCATTAGGAAAACCTCTCTATGGTTTTCAGAGCACAGACAAGTTTGTTTTGAATGTTTCAATCCACCTGTTGGGCCTTGCCAGGATTCTGCAGCAGGTGGATGCACAAGATCTCACATGTGAAGTTAAGTTGGTAGAGAAAGACAAGCAAATCTGGTGTTGCGGCCTCCAGATTTGTTATTTGGAACTCTAAAATGTGTTTGTTTGATGTAGAGGAGGGCAGAAAGTGGTCTGACTCTATCTAGGTTGGTTCTTCCAAACACTT
>VWZP01009761.1:175312-403678 GCA_013396995.1 Dicaeum eximium
CAACTTTCAACAGGGTGCCTCATTGTCTAAAATAGAGCAGTTTCTAAAGTTTTTGTTATAGGCAATGTAAAACTTTAATTTTCAAACCTTAATCTTTGAAGAGGCAGTGGAGAAACATCACTTACTTTTTACTTGTTCACTCATCGCTTAAGACAAGGCAAGAAAGACCTGGAAAACAAATTCTCTAAATGATGCAGAGAAATGCTGGTTATCTTGACTTCTATAATGCATCTGTCAGTTCTGCTCTGTGTTACTTGTGTCCATGAAGTGGGGTTGATTAATATGTCTGCTCATGGGCTTGATTATCTTATCTCAAATTTGCCATCACAGGTAATTTAATACATCTTTGCAGGATTACTTTAGATTTACTATTTAATCTTTGGCAGCTGGTTTGGGTGCTGCCTGCTTGTCAGCTCTGAAAGTTTCAGAGGTAGGAGAGAAAGGCTGCCTCATGTCCTTGAGCTCACTGCAGGCTTTGTTCCTTATGCTCCTGTTCACACACCATCAATTTGGAAATGAAAATCATTAGGAAAACCTCTCTATGGTTTTCAGAGCACAGACAAGTTTGTTTTGAATGTTTCAATCCACCTGTTGGGCCTTGCCAGGATTCTGCAGCAGGTGGATGCACAAGATCTCACATGTGAAGTTAAGTTGGTAGAGAAAGACAAGAAAATCTGGTGTTGCGGCCTCCAGATTTGTTATTTGGAACTCTAAAATGTGTTTGTTTGATGTAGAGGAGGGCAGAAAGTGGTCTGACTCTATCTAGGTTGGTTCTTCCAAACACTTCTTTTAAATCCTTGTTCTTTAGCCTTTGTGTATATTGGCTTTGGCTTGTCGCTGTCTTGTTGCAGCAGCAGCTGTGATGGCAGTTTCCAAGGACTGAAGGGACCTTTACAGCAGCATCTTGGCAAGAGCACAAAGAATCCATGAAGGAGAATATTGGCATGGTGCTGGAGAGCTCTGTGCCTGCTGTTACTGTTATGACCAGGAAGTGAGGGTGAGGAGGAGGAAGAGGTCTAAGGCTGTACAGGTTGTTGCCACTGTGCTAAAGGTGACTTGTGCTGAAAGGCAGCAAGAACAGACTGGGAGAGGAGCTGATATTCAAGGTTTTGGTTGAGGCTAAAGGCCTATTTGCACCCTTAAAGTCTCAATGTCCTCAAAGCCTACTCTACAAGCATGCTGGCAGACAGCTAGAACATTCAGTGCATACAGTATGGGTTTGGTTTTTTTTACCTCTACTGTTACTAAGCATTTTACTTTTTTTTTTTAATCCCTTCTAATGTTAAATTTCCCCTCTCAGTGTTGTGGTATGAGAGATTACACTTTGAGTTTTGCTGATGTTTTTGAAGGACCCAAACCAGCCCCTGAAAACTTCCCTAGAAGTCTGCTACTATGGTCAGAAATAGCAGAATCCCTGTCCTGGTGTCCCTGTGGGATAGGTTGGACTAGATGATCTTAAAGGCCTTTTCCAACCTAGCTCATTCTGGGGCTCTGTGATAACCTGTACGAGAGCATTCTTCAGTGTTCAAACTCAGTGGTCTGTGAGAAGTTGAAAATGGTTCTGGCTTTTTGTCCCTAAGAAGCAGGGTATTATTCAACCTTGATGTGAGACCTTTGGTCTTAAGGTTTCATATCATAAAAAATTACAGAAAATTTCCTGTGAATATAAAGTTATTTTTGAGGGAGGAAAAGCCAGGCCAGCAGATGACTGAACCAAGCTGCTCTTTGTAATGAGTCCCACAGGAAAATGCTCAGACTTTGCTGGGAGGGTTTTTTTCTGAGCTTGTGAACCACCAGTCAGTAGGAGTCAAAATTTGGATACTGATGAGCTGATGAGCCTTTCCTTTCATCTAAATAACCTTATTACTTGGGGGATAAGGGGATACAGAATAAAATAGCTCTAGAGAGGTGCTGCCCACCCATCCTCAGCAAAAAAATTGCTAATCATATTCCAGTTGGTGAAAATATAAGGAAGGCATATAAATGTTTAGATCTTATACCAAAATAGATTAGCAATTTTAAATGAAACACATTTAGCAAATTTTACAGAGCATTTTATGATGCAGGGATCAAAAATTAAATGAAAATGAAGGGAATTAGTGCTGCAGTATATTGCTTTTTTTTCCTCCCAGTAAGAGGAAGTTCAGATTCAACATAACTGATGAATGAAGAGCAGAACTAGTTGAAATGTGATTAGTGGAGTGTCAGAAGGAAAAAATATTCCAGCAGAAACTGCTTCTGACAGGCTGCAAATGCTCTGCTCTGGAAACAGAACAGCTTGATTCACAGTAACTCAGTCCAGATCAGATGAAATTATGCTCTCCTTTGGAAAAATGCTGTGGGTATATAAGGAAAAGTATATAAGTGCCCTCACTTGTGGATGCCCATTTCAGGGGCCCTGTGTGCCTTCAGCTGAGCAAGTACAAGATCTGTAAATAGGAAAAATTGTCAGTTGTGCTGTTGCCATTGTGCCTGAAAAAGTTTTCAAGCTCAACACTCATGGAGCCTGAATTGTGAGTTAATCGGGAACTTGTCTCTCCTGTTCAAAGCAAGTGGAAAACTAATTTGTCTAACTTCATAATTAACAGCAAAAAAGCAAGTTAATGATCTGTTTCTGGCACTGGAGAGAGATGTGTAACTGATACAGAATATTCAGTATGTCAATCTACATGATATCAAAGAGCCAAATTTCCTCAAGGGAGAGAATGGAACCTCTTTTGATTTTAATTTAAAAAAAAAAACCCTGGCTGTTATAAATTTCTATGCCTTCTCATTGTCTAATAGGATTTCATAAAAAACCACTCAGAATTAGAAAGCACTTTTAAGCAATTTGACCGTGTAGAAACAGATATTTGTCAGGGTGTTTTGGTTAAAAAAGTTTTGGCTTTATACCACTGACAACTTTAAAGCGCATTTTAGAGTAAGCTTACAAATATAAAATATATTGAATATGCCCGTGGCTGAAGATGGAGGTGATTCAGGTATGTTCAGACTGCAGCAAGTTTATTGTGTAAGTTAATATGGACAGCTGATTTACTAGCTGGAAGATAGGCAGCCAAGTAATTGTTAATTTAAAAACACTGTGTGAAAGTTCAGTTAATGCCTATAAGAAAAGCAATTCAGAATAAAGTCCTGTCACTGGGGTATATGCTGTAGCATATCTTTAAAATAATGTTTTCCATCAAAGCCATATAGCAAAAACATCAGCAATTATGTTGTGATAAATGTGGAATGTTTGGATTGGAAAATGGGATTATTCAAAAGGAAAGAAAAATGTAGTGCTGTAGCTAATAAAATAAATAAATTGGAGGTAAATTAAGGGCTATCTTAGGAATATCTTCTAAAATGAACTGCTCAATTTCCCAGCAGAGCAGACACTGCAATGCAAGAAAGCGAGAGAGACATGGAAAATACTGGCAGATGAACAACCACATTTTTTCAGCTGTTGAATATTTGGGAACCCTAAAGGTCTTTTTTAGCTCTCAGACTATAGAACAGGTTGAATTCTGGTATCCTTTGTATTGGGAATAGGACTGGCCTGGCCTGTGCATTGTTCTTGTTTGACTGAAAGGAAGAAATCCTCCTCACGCTTGTCAGGAGCACTTACTGACAGTTTCTTTTGCTGTTAGATCATGCTCTTCATAACTGTTCTCCAAATCCTTTTTAAGTAGGCTTCACATAATAGTATCTCCAGAATATATTTATTCCCTAAATATTTGGGGGTTCTCCCCCATCTGTGTTTTTTTGTTACTTGTGGCAAAATATTTTGCCTATACTTAGTGTTTTAATGCACAAATTCTCTCCATTTCAGTCATTATATTCTAGTCTTATTTCTGCAAAAATTTTGCCTATAAAAAGTGTACAGAGGATGTGTATAAATCAGCATTATAAATATACTCTGTAATATATTCTTACCAGTTATGAGAAACACATTTGTGCAACAGTTTAAAAATGAGAGTTGTCACGAAGATCCCTCTCTTCATAACTCATTTGAATCAGAGTAAGTTTTAATCCAAGGAATGGGAAATGGAGAGGGCAGAGGTTTAAATACTAAGTGAAAGCTTTAGCTGTTAGTTTTTTTTTGCAACAAGATTGAACTTGTAGAAGAGAGATCACAGAGCCCTTAGGACTGAATTCCAGTAGTACCTTACTGCACCCCAATCTTGGGATGTCCCCCAAAGCACCCAGTTCCTTGGTGAAATAAGAAAGCCAGTATTCAGGAGTATCTGACACACATTGACTGGCATCTCTTTGCTTCCATCCTGGACCTCTGGGTGATGGCATTTTGATGCAGGGGAGTTTGTAAAGTGTTCAGTCTCTGTTCTTTGAGTCTGTTTAGTACAACATGTGCCTGTGTGTTTAATTGACCTTTCTTCTGGCAGTAGTTGCAAGCCAAAACCACAGGCTTTTTCCTTCTCAATAGCTACTACCAACCTCTCTTTGCTGCAAAGGCATTTCTTGGGGATAAAATACAGGCCTTAGCCATAATTAATGTGCCTGGCTACTCTGTGTCATTCAGAGGTTTTACTGTGGATTGCCCAGGGGAGGTGTTTGTAACTCATGTCCTCTATATATGGACCTTCCGTACAGAAGAGAGTTTAATTTCTCCCTGAGTTTGTTAGTGACAATTTCTGCTGGTGAAAGAGAAGTTGGTAAGGGGGCTGTGCTGCAGCCAAGTATGGGTGATAGTTTGGCATTCAAATTCTGCTCAGCTTCTTGTAATCTTAGATCTGTTTTGCGTAGTGAAAATACTTCACAAGTTTCCCTAGATGCTGAACTTTTGAAAATGAGTTATGACTGACCTCAAACTCTTCAAAAGCATCACCATGGACAAAGGGACCAAAACTACTCAAAAGCATATACAGCTGCTGTAAAGATACATCTATGGAATAATGGTACTGATAGAAGTAATTTAGGATTTAACTTTTAAAGATATTTTTAAAGGCTACTGTAACAAAAACAAACAAAGAAAAAAAAAAAGAGAAGAGTCCAGGTTGGTGAGCTTTGTAGGAACCAGTGGGGCCTGATGCACCAGGCTGGGGCTGCCCCTGCTCCCTCCTTTCCCTCACAGCATTGTGACAGACTCTGAAAGGATTTGTGGAGAATTCATGGAAAGGGGTCAAGTCACAGATTAAACTAAACAGTTATTAATCATGTTTGGTGCTTTTCAGCATTTTTTGTTGTCTGTGGAAAATGGACCTCCTGCCAAATTACTTTGTGGTTTCTTATCATTGCTTTTGTCAGATGTTTGACTGTGAATTCAAAGCCAGTTCTTCAAAAGGCAAAATGCCGCGGAATATTTAACAGTCCAGCAAAGTTAGAAAGTTCATAAAAATCCCTGTAATTCAAACCTCTGTTCATGGCACAAAAGGGCAAAGTGCACCAAAAAAAAAATTTGCTTAATTTTCTAAAGGAAAAGGTCTGTATCACAGGTACTTTTAAAAAAAGAGGTCAGTGCAACAAATATATCACAGGTTGTGTCAGTAAGATGGTGCAGACTTGCTTAGGATTCCAAAGAAAACAGTATTTTTAGTAAGACAGTTATCCAGCTGTAGAAAGGCAGTTTCATCCTGTGCCTTTGAGGATCTGACAGTATCTTGCTTTTTCTATTTGTCTTACATTTGGACAGATCATAATATTTATTAGAATTTGTGGGAGGAAAAAAGCGATGGTAGTGAAATCCCTTGTGAAATCACTTGAAATTGCTTTTCACTTGCCTGAATAAATTTGATATTGATTTTTGTCTTTTTGTAAGAATGAAAGGTTAATCAAAACAATCCCATTGCTTTCATCCCTAGGTAGCAATTATGTAATAGATAGAAGACTCAGTCTTTTAGTTTTTCTGCCTAACAAAAATGTTAGTGATTAAGTATTAGCCATATGAAAGATCAGCTGTTGCGATGGGAAAAGAATTGTGGTAGAGAATCTCCAAGATATGTCATGCAGTGTATGACAGATTAATAACTCCAGCCTTTCCATATTTTACTCACTGGCTATTTGAGATTGGTGCCATCAGGACTGGGATCTGAACTCCCTAGATCTGCAGAGAATGTTTTGTTTCTTATGATATTCAATAGAGTCTGGAAGGTGCACTTCTGTATTTTTACAGGACAGGAGGGCAGTGGGGCTGGTCACTAGGAGAGTCTCTGCAAGGACTTTCCTGGAGGGTGACAATGGCTGTAGGAGACCTTGAAGGTGTAACTTCTAAAGCAAAACTCTCTGCCCCTGGCAGAAAAAACCCCTTTGTTATGAATGAGGTGAGGGAGTTCAGACAGCCCCTGCCTTTGCTTAGGTCTCTGGCAGTGGGCAGCAGCTTTACTGGGGCACCCTGAAACCCCTCTTGCTCACAAGTTCTTAAAAATGACCAATCAGGTCTATTACAACATGAATTATTTATTGAATAGACACAAGGAAAAACAGATGTAAGGCTTTAACAGGCTTACTTACTACATAGGATAAACTAAAGAGAGCTACTAGTAGATTTACAAAACCCAGTGCAGGATAAAAGGAACCTACATTAGAGCTAGCGAAGAAATAATTCAAGGAGAGCTCTCCACATGCTCAGAGGGTATGTGGGAGATTTCTGATTTCATAAAAATTATAGTGGTCTTTTATATTTTGTAGCAGAGCTGTGTCTGTGAGTCATGGATTTTTGCTTACCTTTTCCCACACATTCAGGGCAGGATGATTATTGCTGGCTAAGGATGTTTTCAGCTAAGATAACTCACCACAAGGCAAGCTTATTCTGGTCTAGTTTAGCCTTATGGGGTGAAGAGAGAAACTTCTGCTGTGCCAGGGAGGTGAAAGGTCCTGTCACACCCTTGACCTTGAAATCAGTGCCAGCTCTTAACTTTTGTGCAGATTGAGCAGTTATGAGTGGAGACCAGTGAGCTCTGAAGTCTGCCTTTCTCTCCTAGGCTGAGATGTGCTTACCCTGATTTCTCCATGGTTTCTCTCTTGCTAATGTTTGCATTGAGTCTGCTGCTCTGGCATGTCTATGGACTTCTCCACACATTGCAAGCTTCTACTTGTAAAAATGCAAGCAGGGAAGCTCAATTCCTTTGCTATTTGCCAGCCACGTGTTCTCCTTAGGGCTTGAGTGAGATAAAGATTCCTCATAACACACTTACATGCAAAAGTGAACTTTTATTCAAAACATGCAGTCAGGTTTGATTGTTTTATAAACAGTTGCTATACCCACAATTCGTTTTAAGGTCTTATATAATCTATAGTCCATGAGCAAACCTTTGAGCTGGAAAGCAATGAACTGCAAGAAAGAATTACATTCCTACACCCATGGCTGAAGTCTAATCACACCTCTCAAAGCAGACAACTTCTGACAGAATGGCAAACTCATTTTCCTGAAAACACACAGTTGAGAAATATAACATGCTGTTGGCAAATGTAGTAATTTTTCAACTTCTGAACACCTTTGAAATTCAGTATAGCCAAAATGACCGTGTGTCAGATGCAGGATTGGAATTCTTTATCAATCTCCAATTGTACCAAAAAACCCCATCCCACACAAGAACTTGGACTGTCAACATCCCATAAGATCAATGATGAAAAACATGCTGCAAACTGGTGTTTCTGTTCACGTCCCTGTCCTATTTTGCTGTGTTTTTTTTCTGCTTTAAGGGACTTAAAAACAGCATCTGCCCAGTTATTGCTGCAGTGTAAGCATGCAAGCCACCAATTCAAACATGAAATGTCTGTGTAAAAATGCCTGAGACATCTTATTTACAGACAGTTCTCCTACAGCTGTAATTCAATTTGTAGTTTGTATATTTGGTCTTGAATCAATGCCTATGTTTACAGTTCTCAAACTCATGAGCTGCAGGTGAAGGTTGCTGGGCATCTGACCTGAGCTCTGAGCCAAGCTCCATCCTGCCCTCCATACACATTAATGTGATGCTAAAGAGCAGGTGCTGCTGATGGTGTGGGGTTTTTCTTTCTTCTCTTTGCATAGGGAGGGAAGACACCAGAGGGACTCATATTATGGTCCTACTTTGAGTTTGGGATTTCATGATTAAAACAAAGGTAGGAGGCTTTAAAAAAGATAATTAGCAAGTTTACTGACTTTTCTATTACTATTCGTACTATTTACTTGTATTTCTGTGGGCACTGGGGAGGTAGGTCTCCAATGCAAGGTAATTGCCATGAGTTTATTACTCTAATATTTACTTCTTGCATGTTTTATGAAGAACTTACATTAGGTTTTGAATGTTGAAAGTTTAATTTAATACCTACAAGCAGCTCTTCAGTTGCTTTTTGTTTACTTGTATTTGCACCCTACCTGCTGGTTTGGCTCTGTTGGAGATCCTTCTCTGCTCATTTTTATAAGGCCCCGTTCAATAGAAGATGTTTATAAAATCATTCAGGAGCCATAATAGCTGGCTTTCTCTTTCTTCTTATTTCTCCTTCTCAAATTAGACCTTATTGTTGGTTTCATCTCTTTGAATTTTAAACTGACGTTTTTAATTATTCTCCTGTTGCATTTTAAATAGATTAATTACTAGGTAGCACACAGAACACCTTAGTGTGGCAGGCTATTTCCATCTCTCAAATCCATATTAAAGTTTACCTTCTTGCATAAGCAATGGCCTATCCATGGTGTTAGTTGTATCAGTGAATACTTAGAAAATCTCAATCCTTCAGTACAGATTTAGAGCCAGGTGGCTTCTACACCCTCCGTTTGTTTGCTAGATGAGTTCATTTGGACATGTGATTGTGCTCACTAAAGGAAATGAGTCTGGAATAGAGAGCAGATTAAAAGTGAGCCATGGTCATTGAGTCTTTAATATTGCTCCTGACTGCTGTCTGTAGACATTAGAAAGAAAGCTGATAAATTTTGCTATTCCAGTCCCACTTGTTAATGACACATTTCCAACCCTCTAACACTGCAGACCAACGTGCTGCCAGTACTGACAGCAGCAGCAACCACTGCTGTGCCTGTGGGCAAGCAGCTGAGGCTCCTGGTTCCAGGTTTCTCTGCTTGCCTTCAGCACCATCATTCTCCCATTGGAATCCTCCTCCTGGTAGAGGTGTTCCTGCCTGCTCCATGCTCCTGCCTGAAGAAGAGGCTCCTGCCTTTTTGACTCCCTATAATTTTAAACATGTGTTGTTCCTGAGACACTAGAAGGTGAGTCAGATGTTGTCACTATCTGGCTTTTTTTAGTGAGGGGACTGAGAATAGAAGGTTTGAGTGCTTTGTCCTCATCACTTCTCTATTTTGAAAGTTACCTTTGTTGTCCAACACTAGGATTTCTGGAACCACTCCCCATGAATAAGTTCCTTTGCTCCATTGACTTACAATTCAGTCACAGCTTGCATTGAAAAGAATTCAGTGATTTGCTAAGAAATCAACTGTTTTGAAACAAAAATGAGAATATGCTTGCACAGAGACTCCCTAAGACTGTGTAGTAGCTATTCATATCCTTCTGTGCTCTTTGTCAGGATGTGCTTTGTTTGCAATAGGTGTGAATAATTTGTGCTTGCAGTTGGTGCTAAAGGTCTGTATTTGTGGTGGGTGTTGTTGCTTAGTACCATTTTCTTTCAACATTACAGTGGGAAAGGAAGGCTCTCAAGGTTTTGAACCTTGCTGAGAAAGACCTGGAACACTGACAAAGCTGATAGCTCCCTTGTTGTCAGGTTTTATGAAGTGCAAGAGGTGGCTGTTTTCCCGTGCCAGCGCTTAACATCCATGCAACAAGTAGCTACAGAGAGAGCAACATATGGATTAAAGGTGTGGCAGCTTTATTTATATGTCAAAATGCACAGGCCTTAAAGGTTGATTTAGCTGGTTTGGATTGGGTTTGGCTGAATTTCAGTAAAGGCTCTTCTATTAAAATTGTCACTCTTTGTAAAATAAGGTGACTTTTTCTGGACTTAGTAGTGCTAATGACTACATAGACAAGCAGATATCAGTGGAAATACCAATAAATAAAAAAAACCAATAATAATACCTAGGGGTTTGTGGGAATATTGATAGGAGTTTATGTACTCAGTGAAAAAAAAAAAATAATTCTGTGAACCACTAGGATTTTAGGAATGGTTAGAAAGTACTAACAGATATTTCTATGTTGATGTGATATAAGACACATGTCCTCAAAAGTTATCATCAAATGGATTTGATAGGAAATATGTATGCTAATATCTTTACAATGGATCTTAATGACTCTAACAGCTTCAAGCCACAGGTTTGTTACAGAATGCAGACAGTTTAGATCCTGAAACAGGCAAATGGGTCCACACAAGCCTGAGTTTCTGAACTTTGGGGGAAAATGATATATTTAAGGCGGAATATGTGGTAGGTGGTTTGGGAAGGCTGTACCTTCCTAGTACCTCAGCTGATGGGGAAAGGAAGAGGGCAGCATGCAGCCGGGAGCTTGGGATAAAAGGGGCTGTGTCCTCCCAAACCTTGAGAGAGAAAACCCCGCGGTGTGTGCCCCCATGGAGCCTCTCCCTTTATTTAAATAAAGTTGCAGGACTCCTCTGTCTTCTCTGTGGACACCGGCTTTTCATAGCATGATTTTCCACACAGAATGAAGTGTCTATCTAATTCAGATAACTATTCCATATCACCTTAGTCCTTTTGTTGCTCTGTTCTTGATTTCCTGTATGGGATAGCCTTGATATAGGGCAGACTAGGAATTCAGGAAATATAAAGGAGTAGCTTGGTAAAAATGTGCCGAAATATGAAAAATGCTTTTCTTGAGCTTGTTAAAATAGAACCCTTTCTGGTTATCTCAACAGGGCAATTGGTTCTAAATATTTCTCCCCAATGCTGTTTTTCTCTTTGGTGCCACTGTTTTATTGTAGTTGTTTAAAATAATAAGTTCAAGTGAAAATGCTGATGCAGTACAGCATGCTGCACTTCAAGTGCACAGAGATTAGGTTGGGGTGTTCAATTAACCCTGCAGCTGTAATTTAAAGCAGGACTTAGAGCAGATGTGCTTTATGCATAACTTGTTCCTTAATGCAGGGCTGATGTACCTATTAATGAGCAGAAATGGGAAGTGGAAGGTCCATTTTATTAATACTGATAATTGGTTATTTAATATTTGTGAGACAAAATGTCATGTAAATTATTAGCCACACCATCAGAAATAATGCAAAGCCAGAAACAGTCTGACTTGTACAGAGAGCAGTGGGCAGCTACTCCTAAGTTATGAATGACCAGGAGAAAAATAATCTGAAGAACCATCTCTGTGCTTGAAGGGGATGCATGTGTTGTGCACCTGGATCCTGGTGACCAAGGAGTGTGATGGGAGGTCCACAGCATGGGTACAGGGTCTCTCTTTGGGCTTTTGGAGGCCTTTGGAGCTGCTTGTCCCTCTGATGGGGGTACTCAGGCGAGCTCTGAAAGCTGCAGTCAGCAGCAGGGAAGCAATGACTGCCCAGAGCTGCAGCAGTGCCCAGGGAGGTTGCGTTTCTGCAAGTTTTGTGTTTTAAGAGTGACCTGGGAAAAGATGACCTTATGAAATTCTGTGGAAATGTGCCTCCAAAACACCATGAAAGGCCCCCAGAGTAATCAGTGCCCTGGGTCTCTCCCGTGGGGATGGCCCTGATGATTCCCAGTGCCTGGAAAACAGCAGGACTCCTCTGGCTTTGAAGATTCAGAGAGATTTGCTCATTTTCATCTCCTGTCTTCTCTCCAAGCCACCAGATCTGTCCAGTTGAAGGATAGATTTTCCAAGCACAGTCTTTAGGCTGCAGGGTTTCCTCTGTAGTTCTGGCTTTCATGTGGCTTTTATTATTAATTGCTTTAACCCAAAGGAAGAAAAGAAAGGGAAGAAAATCAGCAGTATGGTGAAGTACAATGACAATAGAAAGCAAAAGCATTTCCAGGAGGGAAAGTGAAATACTGAAGAAAGTAATAAAAAGAAAGTTATATTTTTTCTCCCCAACATAACCTAAAAAGCAAATTACTAAACACAAAGCTGTGTTGAGTGTTTGGTCTGTAAATTTCCAGTAGAAGGTCTGAGCTGCATTTCAGACTTCAGTACGTAAGATTTTTATTGTTGGTGCTAGTAAAACCCAGTGGTAGAATCTCACCCAGGGTGTATCAGCAAGTTAAATCTTGTGTGACTTGTACTTGACCTACTCCCAGAGAATTTCTTATATCAAAATATGTGAGAAATTTCCTGTCCAGAGAAACTGATACACCTCTAGCAGAGTTCAGCCAGGAGGTTTAGCAGATTCCCACAGCTTCTTGAGGAGAACAGAATACAAGAGAGGTGTTAGGAAGTATTTATTTTGCACCACCATTGCTGATTCTGCAGCATCATTGATTCATCCAATGCACATCTTCCACGGTGCTGGGGTAAATGTGCCTATGTAGCAATTATCATTTAAGCTGTAGAAATTAGTTCTATTTTGTTTGAAGTTCTTGGTTTCTTTGCTTGCCTGCAATCTATATGAAATGTTTTTTGCATATGGCAAAAGACTAGTGGAGAAGAAAAGTGACTGCATGCACACACTATTTGACTTTTAAAGCTGAAAGGACCTTTGTCATGTTCTACTCTAATCTAATTTCTAGTCTTTCAGGGCCTTGGACATTCCTGGAGTGTGGTTATTGCACTTGGGAGCCTCGCTAGCCACGTGGAGATTGGGGCACCTCATATGCAGAGTTGTTCTCATTCTGTAAGTTATTGAAACACTTTTTATCTGAAATGCTAAAATGTGTACTGGATTCAATAGAAATAAGTTTCAAATCCTCTTCACTTTATCCTGTATTGGAATGCAGGTGCTATAAAACATTACTTCTTCAACTGAATCTTGGTCTGCTTTGCTTCTTCTGTTGTGATCCTGCAGGGATTCACACTCTTGTTTCAAATGTTTAAATCCAGTGATACAGATTATGTTGTTATCTAGTCTTAGGAGTTGAGGCTTTGTCTTTATCAGATTTTGCAGGAAGAGTGTCTCCAGTATTTCAAAAAGTTGGGATAATTTCTGTGGTGTGCTTGTTACTTTGATTTATTTTTATTTGCAACATGCACCCAAGTTCTGTTTCTGTTTTGTAGTTAACAGCCAGCATAACTTTTAGACAGATTCTTGTCTTCCCAGAAACAACTGATAAATGGGCTTTTAATAAGAGAAATCTTGTTTTACTTCTATCACGATTTATTAAATCAATTACTTATTTCTTTACATTCACTAACTCTGCCAATGTCTCTTTATTTCTGAAGTTGTATTCACTGTCATAGACCAGGCTTCACATTCACACCTGACTGCCAAATCTCAGTGCACATCAATATTAGAAAATACTCACCCTCCTAATGTTTGCCACCACTGTGTCTGTGAGGAGCAGTATAATTAGCCTGGGAGTTAGGTGCTTTTCCTACAACAAGCAAAGAAGCTTAAGATATTTAATTACCTTGGAACCAGCAGTGGTTTTTTTTACAGATTATTCTAATTTTGATTTGAAAATTCTTTTACTTTGGGTAGGGGGGAAAGGTAGTTATCATTTTTTGACCTGATCCAGACTTGACATTTTGTAGAGGGAGAAGGCAGAACAACTTGTGATGGCTCAGAGCCTTTAAGATGCTATTTGACAATCTTGATTTGTATATCTCACCCCTTCATTTGTGTACCAGTATGAAAAAACCTATAATTACACCAAAGTATAATTTGGTTTTAAGTTTTTTCATATTCATGACGTTGTGTGAGGCTGGAAATGCCATCTCAATAGAGTACAGTTACTGATCACATGAAGTGACTTATCTTTAATTGGTTTAAAATTATGATAATCTGTTTCCCTTCCCTGCAGAGGACCACTGAAGAAGGAAAAAAAAAGTCATACTTTGTTATAGCCCATAAAAACACAATTTCTAATATTAGCTTAAAGGGACTTTGGGTTCAATTACTATAGACCAGGGTTAAGACTTTATACAAGATCCATGCCAATTAAGCAAGGTCTCTGGTACTGCGTGATCTTTAAAGTTATTTTTTGTTATAGTAAAGAAGAGTCAATTTTCCATGAACATTAAAAAAAAGTTTTTTCTTTATGAAATCCTATTCCAATGATCCTTTAAATCCTTCATAATTAAGCCTCTGCTGCAGTAACAAATACTGTCATCGTTTCTGCTTAACCTGCATTTCTGAAAGATGAACAGTGGTGAATATATGTTTAAATTACTATATAGCATGCAAATTGTGGATGAGCTACAGATTTTTATTTTTTTACCAATTTTGGAGACTGTTCTGATACACAAAAGTAATTTGGTAAAATACATTACCAGCATCTTTCTGTATGTAATAAGGAAACAAGCTGGGTTTTGGCATGCAGTGGTTTAACTGCTTTTTAATGTGTATTATCCATCAGAAGTATGATTCAGCAGCCCAAGTTGCCTTAATTCCTGGTTCATGTAGTTAGTTTTGAGAAGGAGTCCATTTGGAGGAGAAGGAGAAAAAGTGGAACAAACACTAAATTTTTAAATCTCCCTCAGTGTCTGAATTCTACTTCTTTTTTTTTAATTACTACAGAACATACAAGACTGATTTACTTTTTCTTGCCTTAGTAAAGGGAATGGAAATTTCTGAAACAGGGAAGTTTTGTCTGATAAATGCAATGTAAACTCCAGGGCTGGGTTACATCCCTGTTGGAGCAAATGGAATCTGGAGGTTGTTTTAGTGTTGGTTATGTTTTCCCTTCCTACAGCAATAGTCGTGTACATGGGAAAGGCCAGAGGGTTTGGGTTCAAAGGCCCTACTTCATGCTTCAGAAATAGAGAGAAGTTGGAGCCTTTTAAACTTGTTGTATGTTGAAACAGCTTTTAATCTTGAAGTAGTGGATTTTTTTGGGATCCAGGTTACCATGAAGGGCTGCAGGTGGAGGTGGTGAGGGCAAAGGCTGCGTATTCCCTTTCAAGGTAGGGTGTGAAGCAGCTCTCTCATAGTGTCTGCTGCTGAGCTGCCTTCACAGGTGCCTGTGAGCATCTAATGCACTGTAAAAGAGGCCAGCATGGCTAACACTCTGCTTGACCCGCTGGTCACAAGCAGAAGAGACAGTACCTGGTGGAAAAATATGGCTCTAGGCAGTGGCTTGAGCTGTAGCAGCCATAAAGTGGTGGCTGGATTGAGGATTTACAGGAAAGGTAGGGAGGTGAAAAGCCAAGAGCTTTCAAGAAAGCAAACTTGAGGTTATTTTTTTTAGGAAATTATTAGGCAAAATGAAGGGGCGTGATGCCCATGAGAAATGAAAGGTAATTTTTTTAACAGCAGCTATCTTTTTTAAATTCACTGTGGCTGCATTTCTTTACTAGTTTTTAGTGAAATGCTTTCTGGTTGTGTTTGAGTTGGAGTAAATAAGGGCTATGGTGAGGAATTCTGAATGATATAGGTATCTGTCTTGGTTTGAAAGACAGATCTGCCAAGGAACTTATGCAGAACTGCAAAAGAAGGGTAAGTGATTTACTTGTCTTGAAAGTTTATCCAAACAATCTAAGAATCCTGATAAGAAATTTTAGCAGCTTTAATTATTATTTTATGGTGAGAGTCAGTTGAGAAACTCTGTAAGTGCAATTTTAGCCTAATCTTGCATTCTTTCCCAAATGTTGACATGCAGGTTCCAATTGGCTCTGGTTTACATGTGAAAGAGTATAGTTTCTCTGTGTTTTAGTTGCTTTGTAGATTTGCTTTATACCTTTGTTACATAATTAAGAGCCTCTTGAATGGCCCCTATTCAGCACCCATGCTGGAAATTCTAATGTGTTGGAAAAGCTGTGATTTCCTGGAAGCTTTCACTTTGATCTGCTGCTAAATTTGATATCCCTAGTTTGAGTCAGATTGATTAGCCACTCTCATGTCTAACTAATGCATTGAGTTGTTAATGATCAGCATTAATCATTATTATCTGAGTAAAATGTGCGTTATCTATTACTCTGGTTGTTATTAATTATGACAGTTGTCAGGCAAAGGAGCATGTTTCTCCTGGCAAATACAGAAATGCACCCCTTAATTAGTTTTTTTCCCCTGGTTAGAGCAAGCTGAAGCCTTCAGCAGAGGAAAAAGGATAAAATGCTGGGTAAATGGCCATTACCTTCAGTGAAATTGCTCAGGTGGAAACTGGTGTTCCAAACCAAGGGATACCCTGAAGAGAACAGGGAAGCAAGATTTATACCACCATTTGATGTCAGTATATGCTCAGTCTTGAAACTAGATACAATATTTTTCCTTTCCAGGGAGACTTCTGGATAAAGGCCATTTGCCACCTTTTTGAGTGTTCCTTGCTGTGCAGATGTTATTGATGCCTATTGACTGAGGAATGAGGTAAACATTGGTGAGGATGGTTCTCAAATGTCCTCACAGGTGCTACCTGCTTTCTCTTAGGGAAGAGACTACTTTTGTGTGGTAGACTAATGGTTTCTAGGCTTAGGGTGTTTGTGGGGGACTTTGCAGATGGGGGTTCATTACTTTTCAAGGCATCTGGAGTGATCTCAGCCATTCATTACTTCTTTGCTTTGTGTTGAGAAAACTGCCTTCTCATTGAACATTGTTTCTGTAGCAGCCCCCCTTTTGAGGTCTGTTCTGCCATTCCTTTCCCTGCTTCAGATTGTGGTGGAGATATTGAAAAATTCCACTCTTGCCCAATTTGACTCCTCTCCCCTCCCTCAGCTTTCCTTTTGAGCCATTGCAATGCAGAAGTAGCCAGGGAGCTGGGTTTGAGCCTTCCCTGGATCTACACCAGCAGAGGAGGCAGCTGTATCAAATATCTTGTGTCTAACCTTTGATAAAATTCCCTCTTTGCTTTCTACTAGACTGAGTCTATCATTACAATTACTAATTGCCCTATGAATACTTTTCTGCTTTAAATGCTTCCTTTATTGTTAATGTGAGCAATTTCTTTAATAATATAGTTCACTGGAAAATGAAATTGAGATTTAAATAGAAATCTGTTTGGTTCTAAATAGTTTAATTTTTCTCAAACCAAAAAGGCAGTTTTGGAATATCATTCAGTATTTGGTTATGTGTGGAAGATGATTTTCCTGAGTCTATATGGTCACAAAATTGTATTTGCATGTCAGAATAATTGTTTTCAAATAACTGGTACATTTGACTTGGTGTTGACATTTAGTAGTCTTTTAGATATTCTTTAAGCCTTTTTAATCAGTTTTAAGAAATCACTCATTTAAGTGGGACACAATTTTAGATAGAAAACTCTGTCATTCCTGGGGTTTTGAAAGCTGCTGGAAGGAAAAAAGTGCTGCTGAAACTGAACTGAATTTCACAGCTAGTAATGGCAATATGGGACTGGATTCCCCGTGACTTCAGAAAAACAAGATCATAGTTGGCACTGCAGCCAGGCAGGGAACTTGTAGAGACTGGAAAAAGTGTCCTAACAGTGACAATGATTGACGTGTTACTTAAATGTTCTCAATTTAAATCTATAAGAAAGACCAACAACGTAAAAACAAGCATAGGTTATGACCTAGGTCATCCAGCCAAAACTTCTGAGTAGAACCTCCAATGTGTTTGAACTAAATGGGCTCTGCAGGTTTGGGAAACATTTTAGTACTGTGAAGGTCTGTTTGCAAGAGAGTAGCAGATCCCATGTTGTGGTTTAAAGTTAAACCCATGAAACTACCCCTAGGACTGAAATCTGACTTTAAAAAAAAAAAAGTCTTTTTGGGTATACCAGCACATGGTGATTTGTTTGGAAGTTAAAATCAAACACACTTTAAGCATGTGTTGGTGGCTCTGTGGCTGCAGTGGAGAGAGCCAGAAACCTGCAATATATAAATACTGCAAAATACCATCAAAATGCCACATGGTACCCAGCTCAGACCTGCTGTGCTTGTAGGCTATCCCAAAGAAAGGGTGAATATTCCTCCCTCATCCCTGGTAAAGTTACTTCCTTTCTCCCTACATCTGTTTTGCAAAAACCCCCCTGTAGTATAAAAGCACAAACCATTAGCTAGTAATTCTGCATTTTTCTACTGCTCAGCTGTATTATGGCAGGTTCATTGCCTGATGGTTGTTATGGGATATTTATCTCATTATTCCTCTTTCTTCTATGAGTCAGAAAGGATCTACTCCTCTACATGAACAAACCCCTCACATTTAAAACTAAACTAAAAACAGTTTGCTCCATGTATACCTCTCGTGCCCTCTACCTTGGTCATGTACCTTATACTTAATATGCCTTATTCTGCTGGTTAATGTTAGAGAAGTGTTACACATATTAGTTTTAATAGGAGTTGCAGCTCAGCTTAAAAATGAAACTTTTGACTAATTTGCTGGCATATCTTGACTTCACAAATGAGATCTTATGACATTGGTGTCAGAAGCAATTAAAGCAATGTCATTCAGCAGTTAAAAGAATGTAATATGATACTTATTTTCACTACTCTGTGCCAACCCTTCCTGTACTACAATTTTCAATACCTGCTTTGATTTTGTGTATAAGAACCAAAGACTTTTATGTCTATTAGAGAAATTACACAGTTTTGGTGAAACTTTTAAAGATAGAAGTGATTTCCACATGAAAAAAATTGTTACAGTAAAATGACTTCATATAAATAACAAATCTCTTCATGTATTCAATGCCAGGTCTTAACAGCATTGTGATGCCCATGGAGGGGTTCCAAGCCTTGTCTCATTAGTATAGACTGAACAATTTTGGGCAGGAGCTGCTGAGGGAGGCAGCAGGCCTTGTGCTTTTTACATGCAGCTTTGTGTGTGCTTATGTAATTCCTAGAGCTTTGTATGGTATAAACTTTTTGTACGTTACAAACTTCCACTTGTAGCATGGAAAATACTTCCTAGAGTATGGGGCTGTTCATGAGGCTTATAATTAATGCATGAAACAATAGGAAAGTAGTTTTGCTGAATATAGGTCTTCAGAGAGCCATCATGTCATCATCAGCTTCCATTGGAAAACAATTATGAGGCTTTGAAATGATTAGCATGCCAGACATTTTTCTTTGTGGTTTCGCTTACAAAAATGACAAATTTCATTGAGGGATTTTCCCCTAGTGTATTCTTTACCATTCAGTAAAAGCTGGAGTGAGAGAGGTAGATCATGTTAGGTACAAATCAAGCAGGGAACACCATTTGCATGTTAGAAAGTATGCATCTTGATGGCTGTTACTGCCACTTGGCAAGTTTGGGGCTGTTCCATTGGGAGTCATTATCCTCTGCTGGTTTTTCCTGCTGCATCATCTTTTTTGTACCCCTCCAGCTGCTGGTTTCTCCAAAGGACCATTGAAATGTTTATTATCTCTGGTGGCATGGCTTTGTGTCCTCCCCCTGTTCTAGCAGCTCTCACAGAACCAGAGATGATGAGGGTGATCTAGTGATTTGATAGTGGGGGATCTTATGCCAACTGAGTTTCTCTGAACTAAGTGCAAGTGAATAAGACCAGTGGTCTGTGTGCTGTTTTTAGGTCCTAATATTACATTTAGGTACCAAAGAAAGAGGTAACACAATAAAAGAGTAGACATACTTTCATTTGTAACCTTGAAGTATTTATAGGAAGGTTTTGGGAAGTTTGCATCTTCTGAAGTTTTTCAGACCTCCACAAATAGAACAATTTGAAAGCCACTGACAAAGTGCATTTTTTTTTTTAAACCATGCCATCCCAGTTGCAGAAGATGTACATCAGCCCATGACCTCTAATTCCAGCTGGTTATTACCCTGTTACTTCAAACCTACCCTTTATTCTGCATCTGGTTTGTTGAGCTACTCTGTCTTGTCTGCTTTAGCATGCTGGATTCCAGGACTGTCAAATTTTTGTAGGTGACAAGAGGCTGTAATCAAGCCACCACTTAACTTTTCATTTGATAATCCAAATGGATTCATCTTCTCAGATCTTCTACTCTAAGGCATCTTTTCCAGTCTTTTACCTTGTCTGTGTGCTTTGACAGACTGTGGAGAGCTGATTCTTTGGGGATGAGACCCTGTTCATTGAGTTGGGAATAAAGGCCCCCACATGTTGTTTTGTGGGTTTTTTTGAGCCCTTTGTGCACCCACTTGTGCACAAAACAGTTCTGTTGTTGTCTGTTCCAGAGTGGCTGACTGTAAAATGTTTGATTTGAAATGGTTGCCAGGCTTGACTTAAATCAATAGGAGTGAGATGGAAATGTATTTCAGGATGTTTCGTTGGTCAATAAAATGTTATGCCCTGTGACATCAAAAAATGCTGAAATCAGCTTTGAAGAAGCAGAAAAACGTAACAGTGGCAGATGCAATTTCAGTGATTTGTGGCTGTAAATCACCTCCTCTATAGAAAGGTGAAATGAAAGTTAAAACAACAGAAAAGAGGTGTTTCTGTTCCTTGAAATCTGTGGTTTAGGTCTGAGGTAAAAGAGGCAATTTATGCTAACATGAAGCTTATTTGACCTCTTTGTAATTAAGAGATGGGAAGGACATCAGATGCTTCATCACCAAAATTAGTGACATTTCATTTTAATTAAATTAAGGCAGAAGTACTTGTCCTGGGTATTACCAGTTGAAATTTCCTTCTTGAGTTGTTTGTCCCTGTTGTGACATGGGGGATGAAACTTAACTAATTTTATTTTTTTTATTATTGCTACATTTGGATGGAAATGGTGATCTGATTGTCTGAAAAGCAGTCCTTTTACTTACTTCCCTGTGAACACACAAATACAGATTGTGAAGAGTGTAGCCAGTGAAGTTTCTGGAAAGAAAGGCCTGGGCAAAACTAGGAGGAAAATGAATATACCTTCATTTTGGTTATCTGCTGTGGCAGCTGGCAGGAATCTTCTCAGGAATTGTACAAGCTCACCTTGGTGGGGTTTTTTGGTATCGACCTGCCTGGGAATAAAAGTTTGCTTCAGATTTCACTGACCAGTGTGGCTAGTGCAGCATTTTGTAAAGGACACTTGTATGCAGAAGTCTGGTTGTGGATGACACCTAAACTACCAAAACAAGTTGTCTGAGACAGGCTTCCAACGTTGCATGAGATAGAATCCTCTGATTCTGTTCACTTGTGGTTTGGAAAGTGTAAAATGCATGTTAGTTTTCACAAGACTTTTGGGAACCTGTACTGTATTTATTTTTGAACTGTTGCTAAATCTGTGTTCCTGAGCTTCTGCCCATGGAGCAGTGAGGTTAAAAAGAGAGTAGAAATTATTCTGACTTTATTGGCTCCCAAGTTTTTGATCTTTATCACCACTGAACCTTTCCAAAAAGGTTCCACATACCACTGTGTAGCATGTGTTGGGTGTCACAGGAGTTTTGTGTGCTGAGTTCTGAAGCTCTACCATATTCCTGGGATGGGGTTTGGACACCACTCGTTGGACAGTGCAATGGTCAAAATATCTTGATGGGTTTGGTAAGATGATGTTGTCTGTGGAAGGAGCAAAGCAATGTTGGAAACATTGTGTGAAGGAAGCTGGAGCTGCTGATGGTCAGCAGGGCTGATGATTTGTCCTCAAAACAACAGTTGTATGTGTGCTGTGGGAATGGCAAATGTTAGGAAAGGACTTCGAGGAATAGAAGGGAGTATGTTCTCCATTTCAGTAAAGAAACCATCCTCACCTGAAGTACATAAACACCAAGTATTCAGCTTTTTGGCTGAATTTAAAATGTTACAAAATCACTGTGAAGAAGTCATACAGTATTACATGGACTATAACTCTGCTTTTTGCATGTCCCTTTATTTGCATGCTGAAAAATATAGATATCTATGTTCCTGCTCAATTTTTAAATTTCCTTCCCCTCACATTTTTTCAAAGCTAGGTAATGCTATTCTGTAGCTGTGATGTGGAAGTACCTTGGTGACTACAGGGGATCTGCTTGAATGAAAAAAGAATTTAAAAAATTGTTTCTTTTGTCATGGTTCCTGCTCATGTGTCCTCAGGTCTGGCCAGACACCGAACACAGACTTGCCCAACTGCAGGGGCTACCTTCAGGAACTCCACTCCTTTGTGGAGTTTTGAACTCTTCATGCCCTCACAGCATGAAAATCTGGACAGGTCATTAGAAACAGAGTACTGGAATAAAATTACCAATTTTTTGCCTCTGAAATACTTCCCAGACTTCCAAAACAGTTGTTTTTCTGCTTTTTGGATTTTCTGTCAAATTTCTTCCCCTAAACCCCCATGTTATTTGAGGGTCAGATACTCCAGTTAGTTCCATAATTTTTCCTGTATGGAGCATTTTGCAGTATTGGATTGATAAACTTTATCCACTTGTAAGATAACAAATAGGCAATTATTTGGGCTCAGAGCAATTATTGCAGAACATTAACAGGAGAATGAATGCTGTGTGGTACCCACTGCTGTAGTCTAGAGCAAATAAAATCTATTAAGTTTTTTAAGTGAAAGACCTTGTATTTTAATTGAGACTTTATTCTAAATCCCAATGGCTTGTGGAAATAGAGCAATGCTTGCACTTAAATAATTATTTAAGAGTATGTTGTGGTACCAACAGGATGTAATGTCCTAACCATAATATCTTACTGAGACTTATTGTATACAATGAGTTTTCCAAATGTACGTACTGGTGTTGTGTATACATTTCAATTTGTATATATTTTGTGTATATTATATTAACTTGTGTGAAAATTTGCTTCTCCAGAGATTTGAGTTGGTTATAATTTATGGTTGTAAGATGCATGCTGATAAAAACAACAGATGTCAGATTGTCATTATGGCATTACTAGAAATGGGATAGTTTGAGCTACGTTCTGTCTGGATTTACTGAAGTTTTTGGAAGTATAAGCTGTGAATTTTAAATGTGTAATCATATACAGGGAGTAGACTAAAGGTCATATAGATCCATAGGTTTGGACTAGAACTGGAGTTGTAGCAGTGCATCTCCAACTTACAGTGTAGCCTGAACTTACAGGAAGAAAGTTTCTCAAAATACACTTGAGTTTTTACTTTTTTATGATGTTGGCTTAGGGAAGCTTACATGGCATATGGTACGAGGGTGCATAAATATTAATAAAACATTTACAACACTGAAGTTATTTATCTCTGAGAAAAGACTTCAGGGTGATGTGATCAATATGTTTGAGCTGCATCAAGGATGTTAGGAAATCACTGCTGATCATTTGGTCAGGGCTGTCGGGCAGAACAGAAGTAAAGCTTCGGATGATTGAACAGCCAGCAGGAACATTTCAGATGGTGTGATTGTACACAGAGTAGTGATTATAATCTCTGAGCAATTCTTGTAAAAAGCACTATAAAGTATAGGACAATGTAAAGCAAGAAAAATAATTAACTTGATTACTTTATGCTTCAGTATATGTGATAATAGGAGGGTACAAAGCCCATTACAGAGATGCATGGGTAGCATTTAATTCTAAACACATGCTTTCTGCTTGAATGTTATTACAAGTCCTTCCTATTCCTGAAGATATTCCTCAGTCTGTTGAGGATAGATGAGAGTCTAGACTTATGTTCTCTGCCTGGCTCAGCTTGGTCTGCAATGAATCCAGCTACTTGATGTCTGCAAAAATAATGCCTGTCCCTGGATATTTATATACATTCTCTGTCACTGAATGCAATTGCAGACTGCCAAAGCAAAGACAGAGTCTCTTATTTCCTCCAGAAAATACTGTATTTTGAGCCATAAAGTAATAGAAACCTGCTTTAAAGTTAGTATTATGGCTGACATATATCTAGAAGCTATATGTGCCAAGATATATTATGTGTAAATATTTGTCCTGCCTGGAATGGGAGTTACTGAGGATGCCCTATTAATGATCCAGGGCAAGCCTGAACCAAATGTCATATGTTGTTATATACACTTGAAACAAATCCGGAAGGGTCATGACTCTCTACTTTGCCTTTACTGTTTTAAATTTTTCTACAGTAGCCAAAAGTAAGGGTTTTCATTGCAGGAAATATCTTCTTTTTTTCTTCTGACTTCTGCTATTCCATGTGTCCATCAGTCCAAGGCACCTTCTTAATTGGAGAGTTCATTATTTCAAAAATGCTGATTTGGAGCCACCTGACCTTGGAGGGAGCTATGCTCTCTGGCTTGCAGGGGCAGCAGAGCTGGGAAGATGAGTTATTCAGAGGTTTTTTGGTGGCTAGACAGGGCAAGATGCTGAATGAACACAATAGATACTATGAAGTACAGTATGTCAGATGGCTAAATGCCAATGCAAATCTTCAAGATCTAGCAGTATTAAATGAAATACTGCATATTGCCACTGTGGTGAAAGAGTGTATCATGAAGCTATAAACAAAAGTATTTGAGCAATTCTTCAGTGCCATTATTTATAGTAACCTGCTTCTCTAGCTGAGGAGGAAACAGGCAGAGAAGTAATGAGCCTCTGACCTGGTGGGAGCATTCTTAGTCACAGTGCCAATATAATAGAGTTATAGAATCATTAAGGTTGGAAAACACCTTTAAGGTCACTGAGTCCAACCATTAACCCGCACTACCGTGTTCACCACTAAACTATGTTCCCACGTGCCACATTCACACTTTTTTTGAGCACTTCCAGGGATGGTGACTCCACCACTGCTATCACCCTGCTATCCTATTCCAATGCTTGACAGCCCCTCCTTACAAAAATTTCTGCAGACATTTTTCCTAATATCTAATCCAGACCTCCCCTGCAGGGGGTTATCATTGCAAGGCTGCACACACAGCTCATTTCTTTACATGGAAAGTGACTCCTTGGGTTATCATTTCCAGGCAGATGTCTGATTGACTTGAAAGACAAGATTGCAATACTCCCAAAAATTTCTGTCATCACTTGTAATGCAAAACAAGATTTTTCTAGGTATTATCCATTTATCCTGTAGGCCTAGTCTCTGTTACTCTCTTAAATCTTGACACCTTTCTTTCTTCTTATAATGTATGCTCTACTTGAAGGTGTGTAAATGGCTTGTTAAGAAAAGATGAAAAGGCACAAATACCAACTTATTTTTAAGGATCTTTACTTTTGATTTGGAGATCACTCTGCTATTTGCCTCACCTGATTCTTTTCCCCAGCTGCCTTTGTATTTCTTCGGCTGAATGGGATGTTGACACTGTCACTGGACATCCTCTTCTTTTCTGACTGTTAAGCACTCTATTAAAGTAAGGACTATACCATAAGGACTTGGTCTCTTTTGAGTAATTATTCCAGTCCTGTAAGCTGCTGTGGATAAACATATCTCAGGGTCAATTCACACCTTTATTTTTAGTGTTGAGTATAAAGCAGTAGAAGCTGACTACATTTTAAGTGGTTTAATTTCTTAGTGGGAGGAATCTTAATGTGTAAATATTTTATAGGATCTAAATACTGAACAGGGCTGGGCGGCAGCTACAGCTCAGTACTGAAATACATAGAAGTGGTAGTTTAATTCTCTTTAAAAAACCAGTTGAAGTGGTTTTACTGAAAATACTTCACACCTTAAACATGAAAGAGTTGTATCTAGAGAATACTGATAGTACATGGCAGCCCTCATCCAAAGCTTCAGTTATTCTCTCTTCCTGGTGTGTTGTATTTTATCTAGTGCTCTCACTGAACATGGTTGATCGTCAGAGGGAGTAGGAGAAAGTTTTCATTCAATAAAACCTATCTATTAAAAGGACCTCAAGAGAAAAATCTATCAAAAAAGGCTTTGTAATAATACAGCAGCAAAATGTGTTCATGCTGCTGCACAAAAATTTTGATTACTGGTAGGGCATGCTCCAAAATAGATCCTATCATGCTGGTCCATGCTTCAGCCCTGTCAGCTGCCACAGCAGTATGGACTGCTGTGGACTTCAGGGCCATAAGGGAAGTTCCCAGCCCTCTGGGACTGGTGCTGACCCCGCAGCACCTGGCACGCTGCTCTACTCCTGTAGTTATGCAGTGCTCAGCACCAGTGTGAACCCTCTGCTGCACCTTCAGGGCACATGCACATGGAATTGGCCAGCACAATGGAAAGGGAAATGGCATGAGATATTGAGCTATGCCCCTCCTAAATAATGAAGCTTTTTAATTTTCTTCTGGTTTCAGCTGGAAATATCACAAATAGTGAAATTCAGGTAAAATATATTAACTCAAATTCACAAGTACGCCTTTAGCAGTTGATGTTTGATTCTTCCTGAAGAAGCAAGTTTCCCCAAGATAACTCTGCTCAGACTCATAATATAATTGTAATAATTTGGAGATCTGACAGTTAGTATACCAGGGTATTTCACTGAGTAGTCACAGCCATGGATTTGTTTATCTGTTCAAAAATATTATTTGTAATAAACTGGAAGATTTCTAGATGAAGCTAAACCAATTTTTTTTTTTGGTGTGTTGAGTAGAATATTGTTCAGAGAACATAAGGGCTTTTTACTGAAGGAGGTCTGAGAGAAAAGCGATGGCAGGAATACAACGTACACTGCAAGCAGATCATCTCTGGTGCACGTACTGCTTTTATGGGAAGCACAAGGCCAGGCTTACTGGTAGGCTTCAGATGCTTTCCCATGCTTTGGACATTCAGAGGTGCAGTAAATCCAATTTTGCTGCGCAGCTGAACAAGGTTTGCAATGGTTTTGTGTCACTAGAGTGGAGCAAACCCACCAGACCTGAGGTGTGAGGATGGCCTGGATATGTCAAAGAGAGAAAGGGCATGGATCAATAGTAATCCCCAAATCCTTTGCTCAGTTCACATGTATCCAAGGCTGCAAACGTGCATGTGGTGGTTGCACACTCCCATGGATGGATAACTCTGTGACAGCACATGTTAAATGCATGGTTCCATGTTTGTCCCAGCGTGCCTATTTTGTGTTTTCTACTTTGGGTTTTTTTCACCAGGCTACTGAGGCAACTGCAGCTGTTTTTTTCAAACTATGAAAAATTGCAGGTTTTTTATTACAGTCCTCTAAGGCACTGCATGCAAAGAGTGTGAGAGTTAATCTCATCACCCCTTTTGTCTCTGTTAGTTGCAACAAAGTGATTTTGTGGTTTTCTCTCCTGCTTCCTCTATATGCACTCTTGCTTTATTTTCCAAATTATGACTCTCCATGTGTGGAGTGTAATTTTTTTTCCTGTAATGTAACTCAAATTTTATGAATATTAGTTACCCTATCAAACTGGCTAAGGACTATTAGGCAATATCAGAGGCTGTAGTAGCAGTAAATCTTTAACTCCATTTCTAATATGTAGAAAACTAAACCCCATCAACTTTTTATGTTTGAGGTAAAAGAAGAGCTGATGTTACTGACAGTTTTATAATGTTTATGTAAATGTCTCCATACTCATGGCAGAATAAAACCAATGAGTTAGAGACTTAAGTGGAACATATGAAGACTGCTTATTAAATGAAATGTCCTAAAACTGTTATAGCTGTGGACAAGGAATGTAAGATTATGGGTGCCCAATGAATAATTTGTTGTGTTTTTTAAACAGGTCCCTTCTGTCCAAACCTTTGAGGCAGATGTACTTACACATTACTTCTAGGCATTCAGAGAAGACTTGAACGTCTCTTTAACTTAAAAAAAGTATCTTAAATTACCTACTAGTGTAACTGGTTTTTCAAACATGAGATTAGATAAAATAATAAAATTAAGGTTTAAAACCCAACTCTCCCCTCATCCATGGTGTGGTTGCAGGTCAGTCATTACTTCCAGGTTGGGGTCAGTCACCTTGTTGGCTTTTGGAATCACAGCAAATTCTGCTCCCTGGCCAGCTGTTCTTTCTGCACCCACACAGTCCTGCCTCACTTGGCTCCATGCTCCTCAGAATTTCTGTCCATTCTTGCTGAGAATTTCTGTGCAAAAAAAGGGTCACTTAATTAGAAAGGCATTTCCCCACTCTGCTTGAAGATGATCAGTTCAAAATCAGCTCTTTTCAGTTGGCTTGAGATGTTGATCCTGGCCTAGCAGCCAGTTTTACAGCCCGAAAATACATGCATTGGAGGTTAACATCTAGAACATGAAGAAACTAACAAAACCACCCCTAAATATGTTTGTTTTTCCCACTGGGAACCTGCATCAGAGGAGATACTTTGCATTTCCAAATTTAGCTCAGTATTATTCCCCAGATACAGGCAATAAAGACATTGGCCTTAATGCTCACCTCTTTTCCTCTTGATGGATTATCCCCACTTTATAACTACTCCCAACTTTTTGAGTCTTCAAGAGTCTTGACAGTGTTAATTTCTTATCTCAATTATTCCTTTAAGTAGAAGAAGGCTGCATCTTAGTAGAGCAGAAGTAGTTTCTGCTCCATGAAGATTTAACCATGTTTTCTCTAGCAGGACTGGTTGCAAGAAAACTTTCTGCTCCAGTGACATTTGAAGGTCTCCCTTCCCCCTTTGCTGGCTTCAGCCTCTGAGGTCTGCACTGAACTTTACATTTGCTTTTAGTGTGTATGTTAAAACTTCAAATGAAGCCATCTAGCCCATCTAATTGGACATAAATACTGTTGTCTATTGAGTGAAATTAGCCATGTTCTTGCCCACCATGGCTGCCTACCACAGCTGGTTTGGGATGCTGGATTCTCAGTCTTTTCTTTCACACCACAGTAGTGGAAAGTTGCTCAGGTGCAGCATCAATGTAACACTAATAAAATGAGCTGTAGCAATTCACCTCTGCCTGCAGATGCTGTTTCCTCAATTCTTTCAGAACTTGGTGACCTGTATGGAAATAAGTTAGGAAAAACCCCCACCCTTAGTCATTTGCTGTGGGACATATGGCCATGCCAAGGTTTGGTGCTCTCTTTTGTTCAGTGTCCTGTAAAGCAGTGTGGAAGCTGCAGGCCAAGTTTATTAATAATGTACTGATATGTAAACAAGAGCATATGTAACGTGCTCAGTTACAATAGCTGTAAATCAGGTGGTGCTTTGGTGTTCTGGTTACTAGTCAGGCTATCTGTGTTTAATTGGGTACATTTCAAACTATCCAGTTCCATTTTCCAGTAAGTGCACAGAGGTAATGTTATGATGCAAAGTGTTTCTAATTTTGTACTTAACTCAGCTGAAATAGATGAGTTAATTTATTTAAAAATCTTAGCAACGACAGTGAACTCTTCTGGATTGAAACCAGCACACGTGAAACTCCTTAATTTTTCTGTTCTTTATATGAAGTGTCATTCTACTAAATTGTGTTGTGAAAGGTGTGCAAAAAGCACATGATGGTTGTCAGAGTCCAGATCTAAAATTGCTTTTTAAAATTACTTCCTCTCAGAGAATGATTTATTATTTAATTTTCACGACAGCAGTTATGGTGGTAGAAGAGATTTTGAATGACTTTTTTCATCTGACAAAACCTCATTACAGCTTCAAGCTTTGCCAGATCTACAACCAATATTCATGGCTTTTTCCTGCCCTGGAGCTCTCCAGAGATCTCTAACCTGTGCCATTGCAACCTTCTGTTTTCAGTGATTTTATACAATTTTGAAAGTCTGATAACCTCCTCTAGGTGGAAGGTGTCAGCTTAAACTACAGTTAACTTGGTTGGCAAGAGAGTAATGGGAAAACTGGAACTTCAAAAAATATCCCGTAATGCTGCTGCTTTTCATTCTGGGTAGTCCAAAACTAAATCCAGAACCTACTGAAGCACATGGCAGGAAGGCAGTCACTAGATACTGTCCAACTTCTGCAGTCATATTGATCTGATCCCACGGAATGTTGGCTGAAGGTTCAGTTCTGTTTGGTTCGTGGTATGATGTGTGTGTTCCTCCTGTCAAGAGTGAGTCATGTCCTATCTCCTTGTAGGCTCCCATGCTATGAAGGATTTCAGGTCACCACCTCAGTGTTTGTGTGCCTGTGGTATGTCCTTCTATCCCAGAAAAGCCCAGATGGAAATCTGTCCGTGGTGGATTTCTCCACGGCAAGTTTGTTCTTCCCTGTTTTATTTTACCAGGTCTTTTTAGCTGAATGTGCACCTTCACCATTAGGGGTAAAAGCCACCTTATTTCCCTAAGGGAAAAACTCTTCTGAATTCTGACTTGCTTGTGGAGGACTTGGCAGTATTAATTTTTGTTTCTAAGACATTTATCTCCTTTTTATTAAGGCATCCCATTACTAATGCTTAAAACTCTCAAAAAATAAAAAAAGATGACCATTATGTTTGTTGTTTCCTGGAGGTTATTCTCACTTGTTTTATACAAAATTATGAAAAGACAATTTATTTCTCTTTTTTTTTTTTTAGGCAGTCAAATCCTATAGAGTAGGGCATAGGAACCTAAGAGGATCTGCTCTGTCTTTAATGCATTAATCCACTTTTAATGTACAACTCAAATACTGCTGTCACAGAAAATTCCTGAGGAATGATGTGAATGGAATCAAGAAATGCTAAATTGAAGATTGTGCATATGACATGTTAATTTGGGAAGACAGTCTGCAGGAACATGACTGAGAAGGATTGCAGTATATTTAAGGGTAGAATTGGAGGAGAATTAAGTAAGACAGTGAGGTCTGACCTTAGTGGCAATACTATGAGAGTGCTGGGACCTAGCAGACACTTTTCTGAGGAGCAAATCTCTCATGAGTTTGGAACCCAGATGGAGGGAGAGGAGAGGCTGTGGATGATACTGGAAAATGGGAATGCTCATGGAAAAGGAGATGTTTGCTGTGCTGGTGCTGCTCCAGGAGCCAGCTGGGCTGCTGGAGGAATTGGTTTCCATCGGCTCAGGTGGATTTCATCCCAACATGTCCCAACTCTCCATGTTCAGGGCCTGTGCTGAGCCACAGCTCTGGCTCCTGGGGCTTTCAGCTCTGGTGCAAGCTGCTGATGAGACGGTGATTTCCTCTGTGAGGGAAATAGGAAATACGTGGCTTTTGTTCCAAATCAGAGTCAAACCAAGTCTCCTACTGCTCTTTGAAATACAAAGCTCTGGCCTGGAAATTGCAGATCAATGGAACTCCCTTTTTTGACCTGTACTGCTCTGATTCAGGGTTATGGCAGATAACACAACCTGTTAAGATAACTGCAGATAACTCAAGTGTTTTGCCCTTCTTCAGCAGTTTCAAGTTGGCACAGGGTCAAGGCAATTACAGCTGCCTGTCTCTCTGCCTGCCCCTTTTAGAGAGGCAATGGGAACCCAAAAGCTTCTGCTGTTTGGGGAGCCTCAAGAAGCAGGTCTGGAGTGAATCCAGAGAAGTCTAGGGCTGGGATCACAAAATAGAAAAGCAATAATTCCAGGGATTAGCATTTTGCTAGTGGAGGATCTGGACTTTATTGCTGCTGGCCTGAAAGCTCTGTATGGTAACAGTCTTGTTGCTCACGAGCTGCCCAGGCTGTGCAGAGCAATGCAGGTTGTTCATGAGCAGTTCAGGGACAGTCTTCAGAAGAGAAGGACCAAAAGCATTTATTCCGTTTCCTTTTTAGCCTCCAGTAACCTTAATGATATGCATCAATCATAATCCAGTGCAAACTAACCCCAAAGTACTTGACAGAAAGAGTGACTTTGGAAAATTCAAGCTATGCAGAGTATCAAAGAGCTGCTTTTTGTAGAGACCTAAAGTTTTTCCTACACAAACGACTGTGGAAAGGAAACTAAGACTAAAACTTTTCTCTTTACCCCAAGAACTGGCAAGGTGAAAGAAACAGATGTTGAGATGAAAACAGCAGCTGCAAAATTATTGCTTTGCTGAGTAGCAAGGAGTTAGTGAGGGAAGATGAGCATTTACTGAGTAGGGAAGTAACAATGCCCAGTTGCAGTCATCTGAAGAGCCAAAGAAATAAGATTTAGCACCCTGCTAACACCAAAGACAGAGTGCTGGAAAGGGGAAAAGAACTGGGTAATGGAGTTAAAGGAGCTGGTATGCAGTCTTAGAAAAAGAGTCTGCCACTTGGAATAATACAACCAATGCAGCTTCCCTGGCTGCAAAAGGGACTGCAAATTAACCTGAAGTGGTGAAGAGTAAAAATACTCTGGGAAGTTAATGGGTCACTGCTCAATTAGAGGAAACAACTGTGTAACCATTAACACTGCAAGTCAGGGGGGGGCTGTGAGCAACTGAGCAAAATGTGGGAACAGATAAAGAGTATTTGAGAGGAAATAAAGAGGAAGTGCTAGTGGTTCTCAGTTTGAATAAAAATAATGACCTTAACCAACCCAAAGTGCTCAGATGTCTAGATGAAGCTGTTGACAAAAGGCTTCTGCAGCAGGGGTTGAACTTCTGGCAGATGGCCCTCTGCACCTCTAATAAAAGATACAAAATCACAGCCAATAAAAAATAATTGGAAGAGAAATTCCTGAGAATGAAATGTCAAATAGCAGTGGAAATGTTAACATGGGAGGGAAAATTATAAGTAAATATATAAGTGAGACAAAAACCTCTCCCTTTATGAGTGGAAAAGGGCAATTATAAGTGAAGGGCAAATACTCACATATTAGGTATCTAATTGGGATTATTTATCACTGCTCATTAGGAAAAGGGTTGTGCACATCAATCTTGTATTAAAATTATAAGCCCTGAGAACAAGGATTCTGTGTAAAGAGATTCTGCAGTCTATACAGTTCCCACATGGGGATGTGAAGTTAGGAACTTTAAAAGCAATAGGACATAAAAAGCAGCGGTTCTTGCTTTCTGAGGGGCAATCCCTGAAAAAGAGCAGCACTGAGGCAGGCCATACGACAACAGTGGCTCACAGAGGGGTTGTCCTCTGTGAATTTGGTGTGTTTGGCAAGTTGGCATGTCTGCTTGGAGACAAACTGAACTTCCTACTGCAGGTCTTGAAGATTTGATGTGTTCTTCCATGCTCTGCATGTTCCTACCAGTGTAGGAAGAAAGTATCCCCCCTGACAAAGCTGTTCCACTCTCAATATTACAGTTTATTTATGGGTTATTAATGCTCAGTGTCATAGTGGAAACTCATCCTTGCTTTACCCTCCACAGACCATCAAACAGTGAATTTGCATGCTGGAGACCAGGAGGTTTAGTTACCTGCTTACAACCTGCAAAATGGGCCAGCACCAGGCTGGAGACAGGATGGTGACTGTACAGATGGGAGAAGTGCTGGGATGCCAGGGAGGATGCATGGCTGTGCAGCTTCCTACAAAGCTCATGGGGAATATTTCTGCAAGGAAATATTTTCCATGATAATCCAGTACCTTTACAGTAGTGCAGTGTTCAAGGTCCATACAAGTTGTTTGAAAGTAGGATGGATGTAACTGGACTGGCTCAAGGGGAAAAAGGGAATAACCTCGTTTGTGTTATAGAATGGTTTGGGTTAGAAGGGACCTTAAGGACCATCTTGTTCCATCACCTGTCATGAGCAGGGACACCTTCCACTATTCCAGGTTGTTCCAAGCCCCATCCAACCTGGCCTTGGATGCTTCCAGGGATCCAGGGGCAGCCACAGCTTCTCTGGGCACCCTGTGCCAGGGCCTCACCACCTTCCACATGGAAGAATTCCTTCCCAATATCCCATCTAGGCCTGCCCTCTGGCACTGGGAAGCCATTCCCCCTTGTCCTATCCCTCTATGCCTTGTCCCTGGTCCCTCTCTAGCTCTTTTGGAGCCCCTTGAGGCACCCCAAAGAGCCTTCTCTTCTCCAGGCTCAACTCCCCCATCTCTCTTAGCCTGTTTTCAAAGGAGTTCCCCTACGTGATAGCATTGCCTTACAGCCTCAAGGGCAAAGATTGGAAATGTAATGCTAAAATAGGGGGCTCACGCAGCAGGAATTTTATGTGTACTGCTTCATTTTTTTGTCCCTGTCATTGCTGTAGTGGTGCACTACAGTGACAGTTTGCCAGCTCTCTCTTTGGGAGAAGTGGTTTGTGCTTTTGACACCTCAATCATGCAAATTATAAATGCTGTTAACTCAGATTCATGAATCTTCTTTATTTTGGCAGGCATCTTCATACAACCAAAATGATATATTGACAAAACTGAAGGGATGAACATGGCCTGTTTAGAAATCTGTAGTGCAGGAATAGATAAATTGAGTATAATTGGCTGTGCATGTTCAAGTGTGCAAAATATTATAAAAAAACCAAAACACTGCAAAATAGAGAAAATAGCCCCAGAGCCAGAGCTGGTCCTTCTTTCCTCAGGGAAGTGTTTATCCTTCCCAGTATATGTGCTATCCTGGGCACATGTGATTAGACCCTTCCAAGGGCACTGGCTTAAATAAAAGGCAACAACAGAAAAATTCTCCTTTTGACAGGCTTAATTTGCAATTTGTCATTTGCATATAAAAGACTCAGACATAAAAATCTGCATGAAGCTACTGTTTTGGTTTTTTTTTTTTTTTGGTGTAGAATTTGAAGACTGGATATTGCTCAAATGGTAATCTGCAAGGTCTTAACTTGAGCCATGGAGTTCTAGGCTTCAGTTCCCTATGAAAAATCTTGTATTATTATGTTTCTAAGAAAGCAGCTGACAAACATTAAGTAAAAAGAAGAAAGGATTAGATGAAAATAATCCTCAAGGGGTTTGAGAGGAGAGTCTTTTACAGGTGACAACACAGATTAAAGAGGTGGGGAGTCAATCCTTCACAGTGTAGTAATTATAGTGATATTGGCCTTTGCTGTGTATAAAACAGTAATTTTTGGTATTGAAAAAGCAGTGCAAACACATGGAACCATCAAATAGTCTGGATTCGCTTCTGCTATTAGAGGAAATAGGGTCAAATTTATGTACTAAAATTTACCTAAGTAAAAATATAGTAATATGTAATTTACATGGCATAGAGCAAACATTTTTTTTGTCCCTTTAGATGATGTGAAGGACATGGTTCAGCTGTCTAAAATAGGCACCCTGGTCTCTGGGGGTGGTTCTGCCTGTCCTGTGGAGAGCACAGGGCTCTGGGGAGGGTCCTGTAGGTCCCACCAGCAGCTCTCCCATCCTCTTTGCCAGGTTGTGCCCACTGCTCTGTTAGCACAGTGTGGAGGAAATGGATAAATGTTGGCTACATGAGGAGGATTTTAAGGGATTATGAGAAAAATCACAATCAGTGATGTTTTGAAATGAACAGCCTTCAAATACTATTTTTAAAAATAATAAATGTGGGGCCTTGGGATGGAGACAGAAGTTTCAGCTGATATAATTTTGAAGTATGTCAGCATATTAATAGAATGGGTATGAACCACTGTACGGGATTTGAAATAATATTTTGCATTTGATTATTCACTGTATTATATACAGTTCATCTCAATGTTCTGGGGTCAGCTGTTTTTTATTTGGCATTCAGGATGCAAAACATGGGTGGATTTTGCAATCAAACCTGTATTTCAGCCTTGTAATGGGGATCTTTTCTTTGCCCAGAAACATACCCTTTTAAAATAGTTTCCATCTATATGACTGCAAAATATTAAATATTAAAAAGGTAAATATTCTTTCTTTTCTCTGGGTATATTTAAAAACATTCATTATACAGATGAAAAATACACATCTATTAAAGTGGAGTTGTTTGGGATTCAGAGAATCTAAACCCATGTAGTATTTTAATGTTCATTTATTTGCTTTACAGAGTAAATAAAAAAAACTTTCTTTGCTCTTACATAAACATTAATAAAATAAAATGTCTTCATTTCAGCATGAGATTTGCTTGAACAAGAAGGCAGTATTAGGTCTTGGAATAGTATTTTTGCAGCAGTTAGGTGAAAAATTAACTTTCTGTATGTTATTGCACAAAGCCCAGAAGGAGAGACAAGGTTGGTAAAAACCATCACTCGGTTTGGTTTACATCAAGTGAATTGTTTTTTGTATATTTGCATCTCAGGGGTAAAGATGAGAGATAATCTGATGGGCAGAGAATCACTTCCTTCAGGGATGTAGTCCTGAGTTATTTGTAGTTCTGTGAGCCTGGCCAGATTCAGTGGGAGCAAGGACAGGTGAGCCTTTCCCACTCGGGATGAGCTCCTGGGACCAAGGCAGAGCTTTGGTACCTGGCTGGATGGGTGAATGGTTTGGTCTTCCATTTGTGGATTGTTTCTTCCTCCTTCTTTCTTCTCAGTAACAGAATGTTTGTTTAGAGGGGAAAATGAATATTTAATATGGGCATAATGAAAGTGTCATCTTTGGAAACAATGGTAGTTTCTTTTTCTGAGAATGTAGATGCTGTTTGAGAGCACTGGGTGAATGCTGTGTAACAATCAGTCCTTTTTTGCTTTATAAGATACCAAATTCAACAGATGTTGGTGCTACTTCATTTGAAGATATAACTCCTTTTTTAATTATATCACAATCCATGTTCTCTCACCTTAGTTGCTGCCCTGCTATTTTTATGTACAACTAAAGCATAAGTAATAAGTAGAGTTTAAAGGACAATGTAGCTATGAGAAAAGTGTCAACGGTATTTTGGTTGAGCACTGCTTTGGCTTTGATGGCCAGATGGAAAAATTTGATTTGTAATCACAGGACAAATGCTATGGCTGAATGTTTCTTGGCTGGAGAGGAAGGCTGGATGTTCTCTGCTCTCTCAGGAGAGGTGGCAATTCTTACTCACAGCTAGCTTGGTGCCCAACAAGAAGATGGAAATGTACCACCATCTTCTAATATTGCAGCCTCTTGATTTGTCTCTGCACCTCTGGAGTTACTGAATTCGTTATAGCAGTTTCTGAATATGTGTAAAAGGAGATAACTGAGGGATTAAGTAATCTAATTCTGGTAATTATATTTTCATCGTGTAAATCTCAGCTTACAAACATAAATGTGTGCACTTAAGAGTTTGGTCTTCCTAGGAGTTTGCCAGGTGGTTTTCTGGCACTGCTAGAAGCCTACTTGAATCTGTAAAAGAAGGTAATTGAATTAATGCATTGGAAATTGGTCTTATGTAAAATATAACTGAAAGACATGTTTATATTAATTTAAATAATATTAACATTAAAGTATTGCCTTGTAAAGCAATTTAATTCAGTGGTCTGGAGACAACTGTATGCTACATTAGTGTAACTCCTGGGAAAACACAAGAACAATTTACTTACTCCAGATTTATGTTTGCCTATCTCAGAGGAAGAGCTGGCTGAAAGGTAAAACCTTTTTCCACATTATTGTAAGTTAGTGTGATTGCAGAAATATAAAAGCCTAACCTGAATGCTGTGTAATCAGCAATTCAAAATACAAGAGGGATGAAATAGGTTATTTAAAGAAATCATAGTTCAGAATTCCCTGGGGTTTGTGCACAGGAATGAATCATTAGCTGTGCTGGGTTTGCACAGCCTGGTTTTTGTTAGCAGGGGGGCCACAGAGGTGGCTCCTGTGAGAAGCTCTGGAATCTTCCACCATGTCCAGCAAAGCCAATCCCTGATGGCTCTGAAGATGGACGCACTGCTGGCCAAAACTGGGCCAATGAGAAATGATGGTAACACCTCTGGGATAATGTATTTAAGAAGAAAATTGAAACAAAGTCCTACAGTTTTTCTTCTAATCAGAGAAGAGAAGGAGGTGAGAACGTGAGGGAAACAACATGGAGACATTTCCCCCTGTATATTCTTTTTTTCAACCCACAAGAATGTAAGAAACTTAAGGAGAAGCATCAACAAAAGGAAAATCAGGACATCTCTGTACAAATCGAAATAGAACTGATATAAATGTGTCAAGGAGGCAAATATTTAAAAGATTAGTTTTATCATTAGCTGAACCTTTTAGGGTAATTTTGCCATCACCAAAGCAACATTAATAAGCAACTGTACAGTAAGACACAGGAGAGCTGTGATTAAAGAGGGGATGTTTAACTAGTAGACTTTGGAATGTGCTTCTCACCTGCATGGCTCTGGCTTATTCAGAGAACACCCAGCTGAGGGCTGTGCATGTAAGGGGCAAGAAGAGAGGTTTCTGAAAGCAAAAAACTTAGTTAGAACTGGCACATAATGACAAGATGAAATTACTACCTATTCTGGCAGGAGTCCTCCCTCGGAAGCCAGGACTATAATTTAAGATGGATCAAAGAAAAGAGTATAATCTCCCACATCCTCCCTCTGTTTTTTTTACACATATTATTTTTATACATATTATGAGGGGAAAGGGAAGATATCATAATTGAATGGCAACAGAGCTTCTTGTTCCATCCCTGTCATGTGGAAGGAGTGCTGGACATGCTTCATTCTCCCACGTTTCTTATTTTACAGTTTACAAATCAGTACCTTGTATAAAGCCAGGTCTTGGAGTTAATTTATGAACTAGGCTAAAATGTGGCTCAAGTTGATCTTCCTCTAGTGGCCTTTGGATGACCTTCTTAATTCTTACTCTTTATTTATTTAGGACAACTTTTACACACCAAGTTAATTTAGCTGTATGTTCTAAATAAAACCTGGCGAGACTGTTAGTAGTATCATTAGTATGATGCACAAAATTAAGTGCTTTCTCGTCTTGTTGGGCTCAATTTTATGAACTTTTGAAAATTTTAGTAGAATACTACATACTAAGATGAAATACTGAATATTGGTTAATCAGATTTTGAATTTTCAGTGAAATTTCAAATTTTGATGAATTTACATGGCTTAAAGTTTTGAAGTGGATATTTTAAAAAAATTATAATGGTACATTAAATCAGAAGTTACATCTTGGCCACATGCATTCCCAGTTTGTTATAAGGAGCTCAGACTGCTGAAATCTGAATGATAGTTGACAACAAATTGCTCCTAAATTCTCTATAATAGTGTGTTATCTTTGAGTTTGTTTTATAATTGTTACAGGTTCATATTCAAAGTATAGTTTGGTGTTAGGGTAATTCTTATTTATTTAGTGTAATAGTAATTCAATAAAGAAAGTTAATCAATCAGAAATAATTAGTAGTGACAGTAGAAAGGAGATAGATATGTCTGAAAGACTCAGTGGAATCTTAACTAGTGCAAACACCAAAGATATTTGAGTATGATGATAACCTTAATAGCTTTGTGTTCCAGTAAAACTCCAAATATTTTATAGTGATGAGTAGGAGCAAGCTGAAGTTCCTGTGTTATCACCAAGCAGCAAGGGTGACCTGCCTTTGGGGAAGATGGTTGTGTCAGTTCACAGTGACTGTTCTGTTCTTAATTGTGGGTGAAGGAAGGAGAGAGGATCTTAAGTTGAGAGAAATGCAGCCTCCTGTTCACATGTACACATTTTAGAGGGAGTTTGTTAAGCAGGAGGGCAAAGCTGAGTGTTATAATCCTTGCACGTGGATGGTGCACACCTCACTTACAGGATCTGGCTTTGCTCTCCATGGTTGACCTGCTTTGGCTTTTATTTCACATCTTTCTGCCCTTGAACTTACAAATTCATCCCGCTAAGTATTTGCCTTCTGATCTACACTCCAATGGCAATCCCAAGAAAGTGGTGAGGGTCCCTACCAAATACTCAGCCCTTCCCCAGAAGGCTGATGTAGAAGACTTCCATGGTGTTGCAGGTCTCATGAAAACCTCTGCACAAAGGGTTGAGGAGCTACAAAGAACTTAGAGTTGGGAGTTCTCAAAAGACAGAGTTAAAAGCCAATCCAGGTAATGATTCTAACCTTTCCCTCTCAGCACCTAAGCCAGGTGAAGACTTAACTGGTTGTAACTGGGCACGACCACTTTCATGCATTTGTGGCTTATTGATAATTTTTTCTTCAGTCCTGGTCCCTGGAAGATGGGATGGCAATAGCACAGCAGGGTGATAGGCAACTTATACATGTTGGGGTGGCATAAGGGTTCTTTGTGAGGAATAGGTTTGAAATTCTGTTCCAGAAAGCAGTGAGGGGACCAGGTTTGTATCATCCATTTGGGATTACTAGTTGTAGCTTGCAATGTGTAGTACCTAAGAGCTCTGGGTGAAGACCACATGCACAGTGCTGTCAGAGATGGGGCAAAAAGTGGTTTTGTGGCTCTGAGGACTTGGAGTCTAAAGCAAGGAACTAGTAACTCAGTGGAGAAAAGCAGAGAAAAGGATGAAAACCTCTTTGTGCTGTTTACTGGGATCCCATGAGAATGGGTGGCAATGGAGAGGGTTTCGGTGCTGAAAGACACCACTTGGGTTAAAGCAGTGATAGAACCATTTGCTTAACTCAGGTCACAAAGCCCACCCTGTTTGTGTGAGCAAACACTTCAGGCAGAGGAGGAAGAGAGGGAGATGGCAGAAGGGCCTGGCTTTATCACTGGGTGAGCAATGCTTTTTAAATACAATTGCGAGTTTACAGAAATTACAGTGAAAACTACAGTATAATGAAGTACATAAGCCCAATACTGATGGTGAAATAACTTTTGGCTTTCAACAGAGGAGACTCACGAGTCTTGATAGTGATGACCCAGTAGCATGTTTTAATAAGGGAGTTCTAAAAATTTTAAAATTTTCCCAGCAAGTTTTATATTACATGACATTTCAATAATTGTGCAATACCAGTAGAAAAGGAGGGAAGGATTTGTCTGACAAGTGATGACAATGTAAGTAATGATTTAGGTGCCATGCAGTTGAATGCTAATTCTGTTATGGCTTGGAACATGAGACATGATTAATTTAGAAGGTTTTCATGGGATTGGCAAGGATCCAGAAATTAGCCCACAGCTGTTCCCTGTTCGGGAAGTATCTCCTTATTTTGCAAGAGGTGATAGAATATCTGTTTGAAAGGCATTTGTTCTTCATTGTGCCATCCTGGCTTCAGTAGGTAAAGGCAGATCCACAAACATGGATAGTGTCCTCCAGCAGTGGGCCAGGAGCAGCACATGTCCCACTTCTGGGTGTGGGGATATGGCACAAAGCTCTCTCTCATCATGAGCTGGGAGTACCAGCTGTACTAAGAGCATCTGGCTTACGAGAGTGCTTGCAGTGCTGACAGCTGTTCCCAGAGCCTCAGCCCATGTGGGAGCTCCCAGCATCCCACAAGGATGTACCCGAGCTGATCTCTGCTTCCAAGCCATGCCAGAACATCCCTGTCCTCTGTTCTGGAGTGGGAGCTCCAGGAGATGTCCATCAGCTTAGCAGAGGGTGTTGGTGTGTTTGAGAGGGGAGGGGGAAGTCCTGCATGAGATCAAAGTGAAAGATGAAGAAACAGCAGTATGTTTTTCCTCCATCCAGTTTGCATCCCATTTTGGAGGCTGTAGGCACTGCCCTAACTTGAGCAAAGCCAAAAAAACCCAGTCCTGCTGGAACTTGAAATGGGCCGATGTATCAATGGCCTCACAGGACATTTCAATGAAAGTAAATTGTGGCTGTAAAGCAATAGACATAATTGGCCAACTGATGTCCGAGATGGAACTGGAGCTCCTTACATCATTCAGAGCCCTTGGAGATGCCCTAATTTTGCATTTCCTGAGGTATTTGGGCATGGGTAGAATTCAAGCTGTAAAGTGGCTTTACACTGCTGTGTTCCTACTCCTGCATAATATCCTGTAATTTCATAAATGATGTTAACTTAATGATTTAACAAGAAATATAATTATGGTTTCTACAGCAACCATGACTTTAAATATCCTGAATTATGTACATGTATAATCTCAAATATAATGAAAGACTAATGCAGCTCATTGCATGTAAATTATACTCAAAGTTAAAACTTTTAGGAGAGAACTGCTCTTGAATGATCAGGATGGAAAAACATGCATGAGAAACTCCTCCTTAGCATCAGAATTTATGTTGGTTCATGCTCAGATTGTTAAAAGTAAAATAAAGTATACTTTGGACTTTCCAAACTAATTTTTCTTGACTGAAAATAAACAGGTGAGTATAGTTTGTCAGTGCTGTTTAGAAGTATATGAACACACCTAATGCAGAATTACTGTGTTGTTCCCAGGAAATGTTGACACCACTTGTGATTTGGGAAAGTAACACTGCCAGCAAATTACTGATGGCTCTTTGCTTTGTTCCTCTGAGGCCTTGCTTTATGTCTGAGGGTGTTGTGTTCTGATGGCAAAAAACCACCCCTGAGCTGTTTGCCTTTGAGAATCAGTGCATTTGTTTGAGGCCAGTTTTAGCTCTCACAGAAGTTTGCTGTGCTCTACTCTAAGCAAGGTACAGAAGATGAGGCCAAATATTTTCTTTTCCCTAAATTTGAAGGGACTTTTTTTTTTCCTGGAGTGGGTTTGTTCTTTTGGATTTTTGTCAGTCTCTGAGAGCAGCATTTGATTTCATGTCTCCAAATGAGTAGCTCTGTGCTTTGTACCCCAGTACATCTGTGGAAATAAGGAGGAAGTTCAAATACAGCACCAAATACTTAAAATTTAATAAGGACTTGAATTGTTAGTCCTTGTAAATCACTCTCCTGATAATAATGTATATTATTAATGAATAGAAAATAAGTATGGCTTTTTTATTTAGGATACATGTCCTTGTGGTTTGAACCTACAAAGTTAAGAATGTGACTTAATTTGAGTTTATATTTCTAGCTTCTAGCTTTAGGCAAGCAGTTCAGTAAAAAATATGTTGGAGAGTCAGTGAAGTTTCAAACAAAACCAAAATAAAAGCACACCAGGAGTTAGAACAAAAGCCAACCTAACAAGATGTTGGCAGAAATAATGATTTTTGTCTAGCAGGAGCATTTAAAATATTCAGTATCCAATCTCCTGCCCCTGTTATTCTCTGACTAAACTGTGATGAGTTTTAATGCTACTGAAAGACACATACATTAGTTTACCTTGAAAAATCTTTTTCCTCTTTTGTTCTAATGTGACCAAAGCTGCCAAGTTGCCATAAGCAAGGCTGGGTCTTTCTTGTGTAAAATTATCTACCTCAATTTGTAGAGACAGTGAATAAGCTGATCTCTTTTCTCTTTATAGGATACTTTTGTTGAAAAAATATGTTTAATACTTTCACTGTTGATTTCTCTCCTTAGGATTATATAACCACCAGATGTCTCTAAAACCATACTCTCTCATAAACATTTTATAGTCTTTGAAAATGTTGAAAATCTGTGATTTATAGGGCTATTGCATCCATCTACCCAGGGATCAAAAGCTCTATTACAATTACCCCAAGTGCAAAGTCAGAAAATTTATTTAGCTGAGCAGATAAGTTTGAGAATTTTCAAAAGTCCTCATTTAATCTGTATACAGTAAAATCTAATATACTAACCTCCTTTTGAGATATAAAATTAAAATCCCTGTAGGATACAATACTTTTATCAAAAATGTGAATAAGGGAAGATTTATTAAGCAGGATAGCAATCCCATGAATCTGAATATGCCATATGGTATTTTATTTCCTTTTGCTTATTTGAAGTTCATTCACTTTCATACAAATAGATTTTTTAAAATTCACATAAAGAAGTCCCCAATGCAGCAAAAGTTTTGATGAACTGGAGAAAAATATCAACCTCATGTTCTGAAGGATCCCTATTGCAAATATGCAATCCTTGATCTTCCTCTATGAAATCTTGAGGCTGGTAATTCTGTTAGATGAGATGACAGCCAATATATGATCCTGTAAATATTCAGAGCAGGAATACACAAGCTGAGGTTACTGCTTGGTACAAATCGGGACCAGCTGATAGGAAAAGGCACATCCACTTGGAAAAGGTGAACTTGACCCTTGCAAATCCTGGCCTGCATCAAAGAAAGGTGTCACCAGCAGGCTGAGGGAAGTGGTTCTCTGTCTCTACTCTGGAGGCCCCACTGGAGTTCTGCATCCAGTCTGGGGTCCTGGCACAGGAAGGACATGCAGCTGTTGGAGCAAGTCCACAGAAGGCCATGGAGCTGCTCCAAGGGCTGGAGCCCCTCTGCTCTGGAGACAGGCTGGGAGAGCTGGGGGGGCTCACCTGGAGAAGGCTCCAGGGGGAGCTCAGAGCCCTTCCAGGGCCTAAAGGGGCTCCAGGAGAGCTGGAGAGGGACTGGGGACAAGGGATGGAGGGACAGGACACAGGGAATGGCTTCCACTGCCAGAGGGCAGGGGTGGATGGGATATTGGGAAGGAATTCTTCCTTGTGAGGGTGGTGAGGCCCTGGCAGAGGTTGCCAGAGAAGCTGTGGATTCCAGGAAGTGTCCAAGGCCAGGTTGGATGGAGCTTGGAGCAACCTGGGAGAGTGGAAGGTGTCCCTGTCCATGGCAGGGGGCGGCACTGGATTGCTTGAAGGTCCATTCTCACCCAAACTGTTCTGTGTTTTATGAAATTAAAACTGTTGGGGAAGAAGATGAAGCTCAAGGGCCTCCAGTGTGGGAGCTGGGAACTGGAGCAGGTCTTTCCCAGAGATAGGGAATGCCTATACCTGGTGATTCCTAAGGAAAAAGACTTGGCACTATTTTTGCACTTGCACTTTTGCTTTCCCCATGCCTGGGAGGACTCAGAGCTGTGACCTAAGGTGAATTTCCGTGTAGACCTTGGGTAGCTGACATAGCTGTGGGGTAGGAAGTTCCCTAAGGAGCCATCAGATGGGGCAGAGACATCTGATCACTGTGCCAGTGTCTTGGCTGTATCACTGAGGCATCAGAGAAAGGCACCCAGTGCCTCTGGGGTGTGGTGGCACTGCTGGTGCCTCTTGCATTTCCCTGGTGGCTGCATTGGTTCAGCTCTAGCTGACCTCAAAACCCAACAGTCGAGCTCATCCGGATTTAGCCATCCTCAGGAAAGAAACTTTATCTTTAAAGTGAATTTCAAGCATGACCACACACAGAAAACCCGCCCTGAATTGGCAGACCCGCAGTAGTGGTTTGGTGTTTCAAAACTTTAGGAGCTTTTCTTCCTGTCCTTATGGAGCTGTGGCTACAACTTGATTTAATGCAGACCACTAAACAGCTGTTAGGTGATAACTTTCATTGCCAGCTTAAGCCAAAGTGGTTTCTGCTGTTGTGCTTTTATCTGTACAAATGATAGGTAACAGCTTTGTACCTGGAAGGTAATTCCTGAAGAAGAGCTTCAGCCCTGGTAGCTACAAGTGTTTTGCCAAGTTCAAAGTTCAGGGTGGTTTTTATTTTTTGTGATCTAGTATAAAAATGTGCATATCTTTTGGGAGTCCCAGTTTTGCAGTAAAAAAGAGATAAGCAAGACCTGATGTTCATAAGAGTTTGCCGCTTTTCCCTCCTATAATCCTCTAGTGTTCCCATTTCTGTCCTGAGTTGCCTCCCAAGTGTCCAGCTGACAGCTGCAGAAGAGGAGTGAAGGGTTGGTGGTGGTTTTGAGGGGTGGCTGTGCTGGATGGATGAAAGCACACGTGTACCAGCTAGTAGAGGCATCTAATACCTGAACTTAAGGTGCAGTCCTTCCATATGTGGAGACTTCCTTTGCCGCTTACCAAGAAGTTGTAGGCTGAGGGGCAGGTTTTTATCCCACAGCTATTGTTCATAAACTTGAAGGAACTTAAAATTTTCTGACACCTCTGTACCTTATAAAATTTGTTTGTAGTTGCCAATATGCTCAGGGATTCTTGGAGTAAAAGCAATTTTAGGTTGAGCGATGTTAAAGCAAGAAGGCTGGTGTGTTGGATTCTGTGTTTCACTTAGTCTGCCCCTTGCTTCAGGAGTGCTCTCTATGGAGCTGTGAAAAGCTCTTTCCTGTCATATTCCATCCCAAGCTTCCTGGTGACCATGTTTATTTGCTCCACTGACTGTGGAGCAGGGCCTGATGCAAAAGGCCAGCTCAGTGAAATGTGTAGGCCTGGATTCCTCTGTGTGTCAAACATGTATTTGTACCCTCAGGCTGCCTTAGAGTTTATTTAAGATACTTTGCAAGAGCTGGGGGTATTGTGGTTAAATGTAGAAAAAGAATATGGAATTTTTTCCAATCAAACTTTTTTTTTTTTTTTTTGTAAATAGCAGCCATAGCCTTATATTATTTTAATAACTAATGTTTTTATACTTGGAGCTGATTTTCAAAAAAGGTATTTTTTACTATCAGAGTCACTTTTCAACAACACTGGTCATATAGCAAAAGGCCCAGCACATGCAATCAAGTTATAAATGAGGAATGAGGTTTGTGTCGACCAAATTCAACGCTCTAGAAATTAGGAAGGTGGTGTAATCCAGTTGTCCAGTCTTTCCCATCATCACATCCCATTAAAAAAATGCAACAGGTAGAGAGAATTGTTTTTTTTTGAGACATTTAGATGCTCTACATGTATGAATGTTTGTAGAACACACACAGAGATTATATTATTCCTTTTCCTTGCCTGCTTGGAGGCATAACCAGTGTAACTGGCTACGTTATGAAATGTTCACTATCTCAAAGTGGGCATAGGAACCTTTTGCCAGATTAGGCTATTTATTGTCTTGCTCAACACGATGAATTAGCCCAGTGACCTGTGTTTGTGCAGTTCATACCCCTGCATTGTATCAGGCAGAACAAGGTTAAGAGCTGCGTGTGCAAACTTTGCAGCAGTTGAAATGATTTATCATATTATTATCCATCTTTTGCAGGGATCATTAATGAGTTAATGTAGTGTGTGAATCTGAGGCAAGAGGTGTAAAGAATGTGTATGCTGATCAATAATTTGTGTGAGCTTGAAAAACATGTTATTGAAATAAGTCATAATTAGCTGTAGATAAAATCCTAATAAATTGCTAGTAGTGGAGCAGTTCTCTTCAAATTGAAAAAAAATGGAAAGACTAAGGGAGGGTCAGACCAGTGAGCTATGAAATTATTCAGGAAAGGAAATGATGACAAGAAGAACTGATACTCCTACAAAGATAACCTGTATAGGAACATTTTAGTGAAGAAAACGCCCATTTTCCTGAGAAATGAGGAGAAATTGTGAGAATAAATGATTATTTATTCCCAGGAAGCACCAGCCTCCCTGTATAACTGAGTTTGTGTGATGCCACCCTCTAAAATGTGTGCTGCATTTTCACCATTCTGCATTTTGAATGTTTTTAATGGGAATACTTAATTCCAATCAAAATACTTCATCTTTCAGATAATATGAAATGCCATGATCATGCTGGCCTCAAAAAGGATTTTAAAGTAGAGCCCTTAATTATTTTAGAAGTAAATTCATTTTCTGTCCTGTGCAGAGGATTGCAGAGGAGCTTGCTATTCCATTACTGTGTGTTGTTGAGGAAGAGGGGAAAAAGTCTATAATCATAACTTGCTGTGTATATGGAAAGGAACAGAATGGAAGTTCAACTCTGGCATTGCAGTTATTGATGTCAGTAACATAACTTGCTTTTTACATGGGAGCCTACATGCTGCAAACAAACTGGAACACAAAATACAGCCATTCACAGAAATCCCCTGCTTTCAAAGTTAATATTCTGAATGAACATAAGGATGCAATTAATATTTGCAGGCATGGGGATACCTCAAAATCAAAAAAAGTCAAATCCTGTCATTGTCATGGCAATAAAACTAGGTAACATTTAACTCCTCGGTCTGCTGCATAACCAGCAGCAAATGTGTTTAAAGTTACTGGTTTGGGTCAAGCAGCGATACTGCCCTCTCCAAGGAATTGTTTTAATACTATATGAAGTGCTTTTTAGATTTGTTTGGTGCACAGGGTCAAGGTTTGTTTATCTCGCTAAAACAACCAAAAAAAAAAAAAAAAAAAGCCAATAGCCAGAATAACAGATGGAATTTCTATCCAGGGAAAGACTGAAAAATGGATTTTTTTTTTTTGGCTGGAGCACAGTTAAGTGAAATTGTTGAAAGATTTAAACTCGCTAAGGACATTTATAACACCAAGGTATATATCTTAAGGTATACTTGAGGGTATTGAGAGAAAATGCATTAGAGCACACAGGGAACATCTGTCTGGCAGGCATGAAGGGTCCTTTATGGCCATCACAGAGCTCTTGAGAGAGTGACTTGTCTGTATTCAGCTGGTTGGATTCCTTCCACATCTCTTTTGTCCTTCTATATAAGGACTCCTCTGTGCAGGTGAATTTATCTTTGCACACATGTAAAGGTTTTCAAACCAAAAGGAACGACAAGGTTACAGCTCAGCAGCCCCAGCAGGGGCAGGAGGACACTTGGGGACCAGGGACCAGCTGCATGGCCATGCTCTTCCCAGCACACAGACATTTCTGCAGCTTCCCATCCAACAGGGCCTTGAGTGGCGCCAGCAAAATATGACCTGGCTGTGTTTGGGAGCCTCATCTCCCAGAGGAGCAGTGCCCTTGAGTTATTTGGAGTTTTCTAGTGCAGCATTTTACTTGTCAGTAAAATGACAATGAAGCCCAAGCAGATGAATTTTAACTATTTTTCAAATTTTCTGTCCCCAGACCCTACGTGAATAGTGTGACAGGCCTGTCTCAGGAGCTGTGACTCCCTTGTGCTGCCAGTTTAATTTACAGTATCTTTATCCATCACCTCAAGGACAAGGTTTCCTCCTCCAGCTGTGTGATAAAATGTCTGTTGTCAATTCACTTTTGGGCTGATACTGGAACAAGGATCTGATTGCAGATAGTTGATTGAGATCAGCTTTGCAGCATCTCACACTTCAGTGAAAGCTGCACACCACCAAGGAGGGTAGGAATGGGGCCTGTGCTTAGTGACTGCATAGGTGTGAAAACTCTGTGACCACGCGAGATCATCTTGCTAAGCTGATTTTCCAATGTGAATATCTGGTAATAAGAATCTCTACACAAATAGCATTCAAATTATTTTCCCATCAGCATGCAAAAGGCACTTAACGACATTGCTGTGACATTTTCAGGCACTTCCCAAACTATTTCTTATTATATTCTTGCAGTTTGATGAAAACACTGTGGGCTCTCTGCAGGTCAGCGCTGTGCTAATATTATTGTTATACTCACACCCATGGACAATGTAATGATGTTGTAATGTTTTATCACTACACGAAGGAAAACTGCAAGAAGGGAACTAAAATAAGAGATTTTTCTGCTCTCTGAAATAGAGACTAGTCAAAAGATTTTAGCCTGTCACAGATGAAAAGGCTTGAACATGACGTCAGATGCCCTTTGTTTCCATGGAAAGGGCTTGACCATGAAAACATGCCTCTTTTTAATAGGCTGCATTTAAGATATCTTTAGAGCTGTTTTGCTTAGGCCTCTTGAGCCAGAGACAGGCAATAAGAAAATATTTATTTTCTTTTTCAAATTTTATTTTCTTTTAGCTCCTACTTGCCTAAACCTAACATGAAGCATTAGAAAAAGCATCTTTCTGTTTTGGTTTGGTTTCAGGACATGCAATTTTCAATCGAATAACATTTTTATTTGTTACACTGATAATTGAAACTAAATATTATACCTCTGCTCACGTGAGGTGCAGCTCTTGTATAGCCCAGTGCTTTGGTGAAACTTGCTTTAAAATGATTACCTGGAGAGTTGTTTTGCCAGGCTTGTGGCAGACAGAGCTGTTGCAGTTGAAGTACATTATGGAGTTCTTCCTTTCACTTCATCAGGCTTTGGATAACAATGCCCTATGTTGCCAAACTGTTTCTTCCTTGTCTGCCACTTCTATGAAACCATTTTTAGCAGTGCATCATTGGAATATATCAGGCTAACATAAGAGATTAGAAGTACAAATAGAGAAACGTGTCAACATTTTCCCTGGAAGAACAAGGGTGATACACAAGCCTCATCAGCTGGATGATTCACAGAGTAGAAAGTAGCAAAATTCCAGAGATCTTTTTTTTGGTTATGTTTATTCCAAAATGAAGCAGTTTCAAATTTGCTGCTCTGGAGATCCAGATTTTTCTTGGAGTGTTTTTTTTTTCTCTTCTGTGTCATGATTCCTGTCCACGGAATCAAATCTCTATGGCTTTTCAAAGCTAAACTTTTAGAGCACCAGTAATAATATCATTGCCATTATATTATCCTTTTACATAGATTTAAAGGCCAGTTTATTGACTGAAAGGGAATATCTGCAACCAGTAGGGTCCTGATTCTAATTTGCATGTAAATTAAACATTTCAGAACATGACTGTGATTTCTGAATACACACAAAATATGCTGTTTTGATTCCTAGAAAATAAAAATGCATAACATTAATGAGAAGAATATGATTTATATACTGGCTCTTTTATCTTACCAATTTCTGTTCATTTGAGTCTTTTTGTTTTTTGAAAGCTTCTGTGGCGATGGCTGTCTATTCCTGCTGTAATGTGGAACAGGATGTGACAAAACCTTACTTAACTCTATCCACATTAATAGAGAACTCTCAGGTTAGATTCTGGCTGAAGCCCAGCACTGTAGGCTGCTAGTATCTAGTGTTATGCTATTATAGGTGGGTGGTGAAGTATGAGAGCAAATGGAGGGGAGGGAATTTTTCTATATAGATTTTTTAATAATTTATGGTATATCAGATTGTATTTAACACTACCCCCTTATTCTTTGCTTGAGATGAACAATACAAAAGATGAAGAAAGGATAGCTGAGAGAAGCTGAAAAACAATCAATCAACTAAATAGAGATAAGGGAATAAATGGAACAGGGAGAAAAAAAAGAACAAGATAATCTCCTAGCTCCTAGCTTGTATTTCAAATGTGTTTATGGATTCTGTAAGATTCGCTAAAACTGCTGAAATTTGGCCTAGTTCTTTTAAACGGAGTTGCTCATGTTTACTACCAAATTATTGAGTTTGTTAGAGTTACTCAAACTGCTTGATTATTGGAAATATTCAGGCTCACCAGCACAGCTGAAAGGGCATAAATCACAAGAAAATGTTGGGGAATATGGATTGATTTTATTTTTTAACGAGAATGTCTTCTTTCATAATGGCAGACATTCCCACTGCTGGAGCTGCTCTTGCCGTGTACTAATGAAGATGCGATACAGGGAGTGAACCACAGGGCCACTCGTGTCTGGAAGGCAAACATCAGCCTGGGTAATATGCAACCTACCAAATGCTAGAAGGAATCTGGAAAAAAAGAGGTTTTGGGGTGTGTATATGGGAAGAGCTTTCCAAAGAGCATGTTTACAGCAGCAAGGGCTCAAGCCCTTTGCTTGTGGGCTGGGCACTGATCCCAGTGGTTGCCTTGGAAATTGTACATGCTTGGGATAGAGGCTGGATTGGTTTTCCTGATCAATCACTGAACTCTGAGCTCCTTGTGTGGGAGAGGAAAAACCTGCACTCTTCTTCTCTTAACCCTCCTACCCTGTATTAATTGGCCCCAGGGTAGGGAGGCGTGTTGCAGGCATAGCCTCATCCTGAGCCTCCCACGGCAGGGAGCTTATGGCTGTGGTTTTACTTGGCCAGAGAAGCAGGCTGGCTCTTCAGGAGCAAAGTTGCTGTGCATGTACTGAGTGGCTAATTTGTGTAACAAAGAAAAATAACCAAGTGCCTTTGGTGGAGGCCATGAAAAAATCTAGATGTGAATTGCTATCCTTTATTTTAAGCCCATTCTGGACACAGGTCTGGGAGAAGAGGCACAGCCACCCAGGCTTGCTCACCTGCACGAATAAATAAGGATTTTATAGAAAAGAATGGAGAAGCAGCAGAGCTGTGCTATGTACTTTAAGCCCAGATGACTTTCTGCTGCCCTCCCCACAGTTCCCTCTTCATCTCCCAGGTTTACCAGCTAACTTCCCATTTGCCTTTGAAGTGTGTGTGCAGCCTGTCTGTGTGGAATGAGCCAGTTGTGTAATGCAATAAACTGGCCAGTGCAGTGCCAGTGCTGGCTAGCAGATGGGATTTGCACTGATAAGTGATGAGTGTTTTGAGTAACACAGTTTTACTGGGAAAGTAGATGCACCTGGGCAAGAGACTGGTGGTAATGCAGTGCTGGGATCCCACAGGGGTGATGGAGCACTTGTATAAACTGGCCATGGGTGCAGGTGCCAGATGTGAGCTCCAACCATGCGCTTCTCTGTGTAGACATGGGACTGCTTTCACCCCAGGTGAAACCCATCAGCTTCTCCTGGGGCTGTGTTTAGGCCCTGAATGACAGGCAGTACACTGCATGCTGTGAGTGATGAGTCCTGCAGGTATGGAAATTCTGACACTGACTTCCTGAATGTGTTACTTTCTCTTCCATCCTTGTTCAGATTGTTTCTGCTGACAAGGTTTACCATTCCTCAGCCTGAATACATATCCATCAGTGGGTTTTGTGTCAAGGAGGTGATGTTTACCAAGGTTGCTGCTGTCATTATGAAAGTTAGTTGAAACAGCTCCAAGACACTCCGAATACCAAACTGATCTGTAACAGCCTGGCACAGTTTGGGGACTTAATTTTGACTTCATCTCATTGGATACGGTGTCCATTGAATGGCTGCCCTGGCCTAATTGCTTGGCCTCCTCTGATAGGTGTTTGCTCTACTGCTTCACACAGAAAGGTGTTCAAATCCCTGTACAGTGCTGCAGCAGGGAAGATAAAAACCCACAGGTACTTCTGCTCAGCTGGGCTGGAGGGTAAAAAAGCCCTTTGTACAGGAAGCCAATAGGAAGCACCTTGCTCTTGTTTATTTAGGAGGTTTATTCATCTTCCTATGGAAACTCCTGGTTCCAAAATTTAGTTGTTGTATGGAAGAGCCCTTGCTGAGGCTCTCATTGGCAATTGCAGAGATGCCTTCTGAAAGAATTCCAAGAGAGGCCTGACAAATCTGGCATCATCATCAGCATGCAGCCAAGGTATCAGGGCACCTGAATGAGTGGCTAGGGGAGGAGCAGAGGGGTAACAATTTCTCTGAGGGCTAATGGCAGTCTGGGGGGGATGGAGGGAGCTGGACATAATAAAAATCCTAGTTAGGATGTAATGCATTAACTGTAGTGCTAGTGCTGGTCTGGCTGGTGTGTTTGCACGTGCTTAGACTACAGATCAAACAGCTAATGGTGAAACCAGATTAATATAATATGAAAAAAAAAGAATATATGTATATGACATGGTAGCTGATAGGAGAAACCATGAGACAGTCTGTTAGGAGCTGGCTAAGTCTACGTAAAGTGGCATCAGAGCTGTGTTTGGGCTGGTGCAGCCACTGACCAGCAGTACCACCTCTTGCAATACACTGCATGGCTGGGCAAAGCAGTTCCTAGTTTTTCTGGGAGCCCTCGTGCCCTTTAAACCACTGGCATTGGTGCCAGTGTTAAATAACCACAAGTTATTTAAAATAAATGGAGTACATGTCAGTGCTCTGCTCTGGTGTTCCTTTTTTCTTCCCAGAACAATGCCAGCTGCCTAGCACATATGTTACAGTTGGGTACATTTTAGTCAGCATGTGCAAACTCATGAAGTTAATGAGCTCCAATTCACTTTGATTTAAAAAGATCAAAACAAAAGAACATCCCACCCCCTCTCACCTTTCAAGTGATATTTACACTTTAAATTTGATAAGGGCAAAGAAAGTCCCCTCTGCTGGCAACCGATGTAATAGATTTCAGACCTAAAGAAATTTTTATATCAAAGGTATATATATATATATATACTTTAGAGTTCCCTCCTCTGAAGGAATTTCCTATGAAGGAGTTGTTTGAGGAACAACTCAAACTTATCAGCAGGGTGTTTTTAGGCCCTGCTAGAGCACTGGGGATGTTACAGTGCAAAGCCTTGCTATAAAAAAGAAGGTAATATTGAAGTTAGGAGTGCAATGAAATATCTGCAGAGAGGGAAAACTGCTTGAACGGATGCTATTACAGTCCTTTCTGAAAGTTATCAGTACAGAAGGACTGTTTTCAGTATACAGCACTATTTTTGGAGAGCATCAGATTGCTGACATTGTTATTAGTCACACCATGCTCACTCAGAGGGTAATACTTCATTTTCCTACTGCACACTCGGAGACTTTTTTATTTCCAGTTTTATCACTCAGTATCAACAATCAAAACGGTGGTGATCAAACATCAGGATTTCAAAAGTGTTTGGAAAATTAACAAATAAAACCTCCCAAGTGACAGGTAATGTGTGTGTTTATGTGATAGGAAAACTCCCAAACATTACAAACAGAGCTGTCTTTCTGGAAATCACGGGGATGTCTCCACCACAGTTCAGATTTTTTCCAAGCTACTTTTGCTGAACTCTGCAGTATCTCTGCCCCTTTCCTGGGGCTGTGTGTGGTAATTGCTACAGCAGCTACACAAACCAGTTGTAAATGTGACCTGAAAGGAAAATGAGTCCTTTCTAGGCATTTTGGGTGGTTAATGCTCACATCTCCAGAGTTTCTTATTCTCACTTGCACATGTCTTGTCAACACTTGGGGGAAGAAAGAGCTAATTCACTGCCAGCCCAGCTTCCTGAACACCCTATTTCCATGTGAGGACAGATACAGAGTCTATGTGGAGCTTTCACTCTTGCTAAAATCAAAGATATGCTGGTATAAAATTATTCCTACTAGCAATGTACTGTGGCCCAATTTTCAGCAGACATGTAGCAGCCTGGAGGGTCTTGTCACCTTTTGGACAACAAAAATGAATGTCACTCTTTAAAATGTATATTTAACAACATCAAACTGAAAGAATAAAATAGAATGTGGGCATCTGTCGTCACTAAAGGTGTTTTTAGTTCACTCATCTAACATAGACAACTGTGGTTTTTCCATGGTGATTGCATAATATGTCATGCATCACAGGGAATTAATAGGGTTGTAAAAGCTTGTGCTTTGGGTCATGAAGTACTCTTTTCTCTTCTTAACTCCTGTGGCAGTCCAAAGCACAGGGGGTTCAGCACAGGGATATCTGGTGTGAGTATCAGAATTGTCAATGATCTGAGCTCTGGCAGGGTGGAAGCTGCGATGGCAATGTGGGACAGAGCCCTGGAGAGATGAAAACTTGCTGTGGTGCAGAACTCTAGAGATTCGAGGGCTCATGAACCAGAAAAAATACATCAGTGACCTAAGTAAGAGGTTTGGTTTTTGGCCCTTTGGAGACAGGATGCAGGGTAGCACAAGGCAGGGAAAGAGTCCAGTCAGTGAGGAACCCCCAGGCTGCATTTTGACAATGCTGATGGATATCTGGATGTGTAACAGCCTGGAGTGACAGCAGCCATCGTGGTCTGCACTGCCAGGGCGCAGCATTGTCTGTCAGCAACTGCTCTGTGCACTGCAAGCTGTTTCTCCATCATTGCCTTTGACTTTTGTGGAAGTAAAATTTTTATCATGCTATAAATGGGATAACTGAGGGGAACCTGCTACTGGCAATTTGCAAGTCAGTTTGTATCTAATTACTGGAATATCAGTACTGAGGCTAAAAGCCTGAAATGGTAATATGAAAAACATACACATAAAACCTGGGCTAAAGGGCAGGAGCTATTTTCAGGTGAGCAGCTTTGCCTTTTAAAAGGGAAGGAAAACCACGTCAGCTTTATTGTTAGTGATAGCATAAATGCGGAGTAATGCAATTTTTGAGTTCAATTAAAAAAGGATGTCTTGAATTTAAAGGTAATTCACTGCATCATGTGGTGGAACAGCAGGGAGAAGAATGAACAGATACAGCAACCAGGTTAGACCTGTGCCTTCCAATGGTCCTGTTATCATGATGCAGCCAAGATATGCATGGTGACCCACTCCAGATGCCAGGGCCATCAAACATGGGGGGCAAGGAAAGGTGTGGGGAGGAAAGAATGGTAGAGTGGGGCTCTTAGGGACTGTCACCTGCACTCCTCCACCCCTGTGCTACTCAGTGGTGAACAGAGTCAGGAATGAAGGGGTGACATTGCACCAGAGGAGAAGCAGGAGGTGGGTGTTAATTTTTGTGTTTCTCACTGTCTAACTCTATTCTAACTGGCACTAAATTTAATTAATTTTCCACAACTTGAGTCAGTTTTGCCCATGGAAGGGATTGGTAAGTGGTCTTCCTGTCTCAATCTCCACCTACAACTACCTTCACTTGGAACACCTTGCTCCAATCTCATGGCAAGCCACCTGCTTCATTCAAATCCCTCCTGAAAATGTCTCCCTGCTTACAAAAGCAGAAGGTGGGAAGGAAGAGGGGACAAAATGAAGTTGGACAGAACCAGGAGAAGGGACATGAAGTCCTTCTTGGATAGCACTAACACTCATCCATCTTTCTTTCACTGCTACCTTTTTTCTTTATGAATGCCTTTGCCATAGAATCACAGAAGCACAGACTGGTTTGGGTCAGGAGGGACCTTAAAGCCCATCCAGTCCCACCCCTGCCAGGAGCAAGGACACCTTACACTATCCCAGGCTGCTCCAAGCCCTGTCCAGCCCGGCCAACCATGTCCAAATCCCACTGAGAGTAATTTTGGAGCAGATGACTGCACACTACACACAACTGTGGTCCCCTCATTAATTCCTTAATGAGCCCTTCCAGGAGGCATACAGAGATTAAACAGGCCCCACATCCCCACGACAGGGAAGCAAAGGTCACTTTTTCCCTCTCAAATAACCACATGAGTGAGGACTATCTGGAGATTAAAACATCAGGAAGAGGCAGTGAAGAAGATGCCTTACATTCACCCCTTGCAGTGCCCTGGAAAGTAGAATGACACTGCAGGGAAGAATAACACACTTGACTCTCTTCACTGCCCTCCTCCTGCCTTCCAAAAACCTGGGGAGGTGCCAGTTATGCAGCTACCACTGATTTAAAACCTTTTTAAAATATAGCCTTAGTTTTTTCTGTCTAGAAGCTGTCTGAAAGGATAGAGGAGAAAGACACATCTGAGAAGAGCACAACTATAAAACTCTGGTGTGAGAAGCTGTGGTTGGGGCACTGCTAAAGGACCCTGAAATGCTGTGAAGCTGTGAGGAAAAATGGTAACAAACTCTCTGGAATTCTATATTTGTCTGAGGGTGGTATGCCCAGCACTTTTCCCAGTGGCCAGGCTGTGTTTGTGAATCCAAAGGTATGTACTTGTACTCAAAGCTTTTTATTTCATTAAATATTTGATTTGGCAGCATTTTTGATTTGTTCTCAGCTTTTAGACAGCTAAAGGACCAAGTTAAGCTGACCTGTCTGGGATTCATATCGAAGGAGATTTTTTTTGGGGATTTCTCCTACGTAATTACTTGGACCTTCTCCCAGTGGCACCCAAAGGGCAGATTTAATTTGCACTAAAGCTCTGTGGAGAGAGTGAATCCATATTTTCTCCAACTTGCTGAGACCAGACCCTTCTCACAGGGCTGCTGCCCTCCTCTCTTGGGGCTCTCCCTGATTCAGGGTGTGCTGCCTCTCAGAGAAGGATTCTGAGCTCTGCTGGATCCGTATTGATTGGTCTCGGTGTGTTTTGAGCTCACCTCATATTTGAGACCAGAAATTGGAAAGCTAGGAAAGAGAGAAGATGTCCTAGACTCCAGATCTATTGATCTTGTTTGTAAAAATGTCCAGGTATGATCTGAAAAAGAAAGGAGAGGTCATAGTTATTTAAAACTATGTATTTCATTTTCCCTGTTTATAGTACAAAAGGCTAAATGTTAATATTTTTGCAGCAATATGTGGCAGCAATATTGAAACAAGCAGCAAAGCTGATATGGTTCATCTGGTTTTGGTGAATATAGCTCCTGATTAATTTCTGATTTACGATTTTATGAAGAATTGGAATAAAAAATTCAGTTTTCTGAGCTCTAAAGGCAAAATCATTTTGAGAATGAGATTTGAATATTTTATAGCTACTGAATTTATACATTCTGATATATTTATGATGATATTTGTGTCAAGGCAAATCTCTTTTATATAAAAAAAATTCTTATTTTGCACAAGTAATTGAGGTGGAATATTCTTAAGTAAATATAAACCCCGATGAAATTTGCTATTTCTATTGCAAACTAAAAACCAAATTTTTTTTCCAAATAAAATATGAAGTTTCTTGAATTTTTGAGTAACCGTTCATAAATGAATGTAGCCTTGACAGTGACTATTACATGAAATTATCTAGTTAATTAATAAATAAAAATGAAATAGTAGCTATTTTTTACCCTATTGGTTAGTCATCTTTTTCACATGTCACAAGGGCTTTCCAGTTCAACATTTTTAAGTGGTGTGTAAATAAACTCATTCCTCCACTGTCTCCAATTGGAAATTTTACATGATATTTTCTTTGTGGAATAGCAAAAGAGGCGAGAGTGGTGCTTCACTTTTCATCAATATATAACATCTTCTATTGCAACATGGATTCATCCTTTTGCTGCAAGAGTTGTCTTTTATAGTGACTTTACGTTTGAATCTTGTGTATTTTTGAGCCTTTTTGGAGTAATAGATAATGGACTGATTTTCCCTTTTTCAAGGTGAGGTCACAGCCTTACAGTCTAATTTCATTGTGGTGACTGGAGCAGAAACCAAAGGTCATGTTCAAAGTTAATACAGAGTAAAAGTCTTTGCACAATGAAAGATAATGCTCCAGCTTGAACAAATATATCCAGTTTACTGCAGTTTCCCCACAAGGATTTCTCAAAGTTTCTCAGATGGATATAAAATGATAAATAAACTTTGCAACAAACATGCAAATAAAATCGTTTCAAGTGGGTTAGCTGATATGGGGGAGGAAACAAGTTAAAGATTTCTGATTTCCAGTCACTTATGTGCAACTTGAATAAATTACCCTCTGATAAATGGAGGTGCATATTGACTGATAAGCTCTAAGTAGTTTTTATCACTTGGGCAGCATAAAGCAGCCATTGATGCTTAAACTGGGTTTATGACTGTTGTGCTTTGCCATCAAAGGAAAAAGAATCCCAGATAAAGGCCCTGCTGCCTCATCTATTTGTGCAGTTATGCTCCAGATAAAGCGCTGCAAATTAAGTATGCCTAATTTAATCTGACGAATGTCGTAAAAAAAGATAAGATTATGGCTTCTTTTCCCTTCAGTGCTGTTTCATATCAGATGCTTCTTGGTTAACAAATACACACTGTTGCTTGGAGAAAAAAATACCTGTAATTATTTTTATAAAGAATTGCTGCAGCTCTAAATAAATGTGAGATCCTCCATCACCTTTACAGTAAGATCTGAGAGGGAAGATATGTGCTAGTGTCTTTACAAACAATTTGATGGGTACTAACATCTTTGAAATGGGTCTTAATATTTCTGCAGACTTTGGGGAGCGGGTTCCTTACCAGGCCAGCTTGAACCTGGAACCAACAAGGATCTGCACAAGCCTGAGTTTGTGAACTTTGAGGTAAAGTGACAGGTTCAAGGTGGGGAATATTGAGTAGGTGGTTTGGGAAGGCTGTACCTTCCCAGTACCTCAGCCAATGGGGAAAGGAAGAGGGCAGCATGCAGCTGGGAATTCAGGATAAAAGGAGGCTGCACCCCCTGAAACCTTGAGAGAGAAAACCCCACAGGTGTGTGCCCCTGTGGTGTCTCTTCCTTTATTCTAATAAAGTTTTAGAACTCCTCTGCCTCCTTTTTGGCCATAAACCTCTGATTTATGTTTGTGAATTTTCCTGACAGATCTGAGTCATTCTCAAATAATCTGTTTTCCAGAAGCATGTGCCCAGAATTCACCTAAAAAAACCCCCACCAATATTTTGCTGCCCAGTGTTATAAAATCATGGGTAGTACTGAAGTGGTTCTTTTCACGGTGAGAAAAATCTGCTGTCTTTTGGCAGGAGATAAAATTAGCTCTGGTCTGTGTTCATGTTTTGCTGCCAACACGTGCTAGGCATGTGATTAAGAAGGTAAGGCTGTCCCACAGTGCATGCTCTAGGGTTGCACGGAAGCTTTCCTGAAAGAATTGTAGCAGAAGGCTCCTTTCACTGTCTCTAGAATCATAAACCCGTTTGAAAGGAGTTATCTTGTACATCCAGGCTGAGTTCTGCCCTGCAGGAATATGTTCTGATGTTTGCAAAGTGGTTAACAGCTAAACTGAGACAGATACACTGATAGGGCAGTGCTGGCTTCAGCTGCACGGAGGATGTGGAGCCTGATTCTGAAATATTCATTGCAGACATCAATGCTATTACAGTTTACATCCAGCTGTTTGCTTTACTTAGGGAAAACAGGACTTGCTCCAGATATTTGTGGATATTGAGTTTACCAGGATGTAATGTATTCATGCTTGTTAGCTCCATGTGTTGCTTTTAGAGCTTATACAGTCAGAAACATCTTTCACAGACCTTAAAAGTTGGGAGCATTGCAGATTGTATGGCCTTGCAGCCCATAATAGGTAGTTTGGTTGGGGTTTTGTTTTTTGTTTTTTTTTTTTTTTTTCAGCTGTAACTGCAACATCTTCTCCCTGAAGGTTCATCATCAATCTCAGTGCNTAGCTTCTGGGATGCTTATGGAAGAAGTTAAACTTTGATGCACATGAAAGCTAAGTAGACTCAAAAAGGCTTTTCTGGAATGTTATGAATAACTATGTAGTTGTTGGTTTTCACTATGAGGTATTGGCTTTTGCAAATTATTTTGATATAGTACAGTTTGTAATCACTTTTAACTGCTTTTGATATAGTTTAATTTGTCAGCTTTTTGTAGCCAGTGCCTTGGCCCCTGTGTAGCTTGTATTCTCAGAACATAATTTATAGATAATATTTTAGTTTGTAAAGAGTGTGGTAAGCATATATTATAGTTTTGGCTTTTTCAAAATGTTAACTTTTGCAGAAGTAGCTGTAGTTGTGGAATAATAACTAATGCTTTAATGTTTGTAGCTATAACAAGAATAATTCAGATATATTAGTGAAATAACTAATGTTGATTTAACGTACTTGTGGAGATAACTAAAACCATCTGCATGGTCAGAAAACATTTAAAGAACAGATGTGATAAGGACTCCTGCCACTGACCCTTTGACTGTCAATAACTCTTGCGGAAACCACGGAATAGGGCAATGTAGTAAAGAAGTGGCACACGACTCTCAAAAAGACAACACACATTACTGCACATACCCTGAAAAGTGGGTCAAGGGTTGAACCAAGGTAAGGAATTCCCAGAACATGTAAACAAGTCCAAAGAAATGTTTGAATATGTATAATGCTTATGAATATGTATTTGACCAATGCAAGAGAAAAAAATACATAAGAAGAGTTGCTGTGTTTAGCCAGTGTGCCTCTGGCTACAGGTATGCACCCAGTGCTGTTTACTGTCTCTTTTATCCCTTATTACACTTGTAAAAATTTTAAAGTGTGAGGCTCATTTCTCACACGGAGGTACATCATAAATTTCACCTGATACAGTCTCAATGCCTTTTTACATTCATATCATTATAAGCAGCCATCCATTCTTTTTAACCAACCACTATGGTTTTGTCACAGGTGTTTTTATCTTTACATTGCTTTATCTTTCTCTGTTAAAGACAAAGCTGTGACAATGGTAATTTTTTTTTTTTTCAATGAATAGGTAACTTCTTAAACCTACTATTCTGGCTTTTCTTTTTTTTTTCTTTTTTTTTTTTTTTTAACAGCAGCAACAAGGAGCTGCTGTTGACTTTGGAAAACAGGTCAGGAGGCTGCAAAAGTTTTCTTCCCTTTTGTGGCAAGCAGCTGTGGTCCCCTGGTTTAGGATAAATTACATTGTGGCATTGCAGAATCAGGAGAAAAAGACTTCTCAGTCTTTTTGGCCCAGTGGCCATTGAAGTAGTGAGGAGAATATAGAAAACTGGATTATGAAAAGAAATCAGAGTACCATTTTTTGCCATAATGTATGCTGACTCACAGAAAACGCCAAGAAACTCAAAATCATATCATGGTCGAGGGACAGTAAGAGGAGTAGACTCTTCTGAGACGGTCAGATTTTGGAGATACAGTCATACAAAGGTTCTTCATGTGGATTCTGGGTTTGTTCTTCATCCACTTTGGAAGTTCTGGGTTCTTTTCACCTTGAAAGTGCTCTAAAGAAGAGTAACTGTGTGTAACAGATTGGGAGAGGAATAAACAGTTTTCCAAGTGTGCAGTTAGTTGCCTAAGTTGTGTAGACATGCAAGTGATTATCAGTAAGAAAAAGATTGCAAAAAACCTCTTCTCATTCCAGGCAAACAAAGGTGGTATTTGCATTGGTACATTCACTAGGTAAAATCAAATTTTGTGACAGTGGATTAGGAGAAACAAAAGCCTTCCTGTAATATTGTGTCAAAAGGCTTATTGTGATTCAGAAGAAAGGTTTATGTGTCACCATGGCTTATGGCCTACTATTGTCTTTTCCTTCTGGTGAAATGCAAGTGGAATTTCATTATTGCATTTGTAATGTGCCTGGTCCTGTCATTGTCTTTTTACCTTGAAATATCTTAGGTGTGCTAAAATGTCCCATTGTAATAATGACCCATTGCAGTAATAAAGTTGTCAGGCCAGGTGCATGATTGACCCTTTGTATTGTTGTACATGTCCTTTTCATATCATATAAGTCTGACTTTATTGCTGTTGTGCATCATGTTTATGGGGACACCGTAAAATTTGGAGGCAGTCACAGCATATTTACCTTCCCCCATTCATCAGTGGGAGCTGTTTTTTCTTCCTCTTCCAACGTCATTTGTTGAACAAGAAGTTCTTTTGTTATTATTTTAATGTTATTTGAACAGAGATAAGGTTCAGTAAAAAAGACAGACTGAACATTTATGAAATACTTTTTATGAAATGTTTTTAGACTCTGTGCCCAGCTTCTTTCTAAGGGGTGTTGGGACTGGTTGACTAGAGAATGTGTGGATGCCCTCCCTCTGGAAGGAGCTGATTTTTTGGGCAGGAAAAGACAAGTCTTCTGCAGCCTCTGTAAGTGTGCTCACCACTGAATGGAAGGGTAAAGCACCTGCTGCTTCCACTTCAGTCGAAGTACTGAGCAAAGTTTAACACAGATTTTCAAATAGTTTTGTGATGGTAAAACCCATGTTTGGGGCAAACTGCTTTTCATTGCATAAGGTTCATGTGGGTTTAATCTATAGGACATGAGGCTGTGCAGAGAAACCCAAAGGCAACAGAATGCTGTGGTACTGAAGGGCAGGAAATCCAATGTTCGGGTTGGTAATGAAAATGCCATCTCTGTTTGGAGCTGTTTTGTTAGAGCTTGGCAAGTCAGTAAGTTAATTATTTGTTAGTGACTATATTGCATTATATCACTTTACAGTCATCAAGTTAGAGAACAGCTTTGTTTTGAGCTCTATGGCTAATCCTCTTTTTGTTTTCACACTGTATGATGTATTTCCAAACTGCTTGGCTGCTCTTTGGGAACTGATTGCACTCCTCTGTCACATGGGAAAATTCCAAATCGCTGGTAATAAATAAAGCCTGTATAGTGTAAAGCTCAGTAAGAGCACGAAGAGAGAGCAGCCACATCCCCACTGTCCTTCCCAGGACTCAGTTTCTGGTGGGCTCATGTCCTCAGGCACATTGATACCCTTTGGCAGCCCAGCAAACACAATTTGTGCCCACATCTAGGATTCATTACCCAAGGGGATGTGCTCACTTGCTTTTATGTATGAATATGTACTTTCTGTTTCCCAAATGCTTTAGAAAACTCTAGCTGTGTCCCCAGGAAAAGACTATGTAAAAAAATCAGTTGTTTTGGATAATTGCCATCATTTATTTGATTTGTGATCAATGGTAAAATAAGATGGAAGAAAGAGCAAAAAAGGAAGTAGGAGGTGGTGTGCCTTAGGAGAAAAACATACTTGTTTAATTGAAAGTGTGCCTTAAATCTAAGAAGCTTTAGATCTTGTCAGAGGCCAGAATATGACTTGAGGTTTGGAAGATTCAGCTGGTAGCACAACTTGGCATTCATAAATCTAGTGTACTGCAACTATTTTTACAAGTAAATTAAAGGGATGTGGTTCCTACATCTGATTTTAATGGGCATAGCAACTTCTTGGAGTTCTCTAAGTGGGGTTTTGTTGAAGATGGCTGTTATTTCCCTCCTTCCCCCCACCAAGTATTTGTTACAGCCCTTTGTGGTGTCCTGACATCCATGGGAAGCTATGCCTGAGTGCAGCTTCCTGTGCATTGTATTCTTCTTGAAAAAGCAAAGATGACTTACACCATTTTGAGGGCTATCAGAAGGAAAATAAATAATTTAAATTCAGTTTAGTTGAAACCATCACTACATCATGTTATCTTTACACAATTAATTTGTTGTCAGTTCATTCTATTTTTATAGTGATGTATTTAGTTGCAGCTCTGGAGATAAAGTAGCAGGAATGACTTTTAGGAAGTGGATTTCTTTTGACAGAATTGCAGAATCATGGAATAATTTAGGTTGGAGGGAAACTTGGGTAACTATCTTGTTAGTCAGGGCTGACTTCAGCATTAGATTAGATAGTTCTTGGCCATGTCTTGTTGAGTTTGGAGTGTTTCCCAAGCATAGGGATCCCTCAGCCTGTCTGGGCACTTTTGACACACTTGGAGCAATCCAAGAGAGAGAAACCTCAGATCACCTTCAGTCACCCTTTTTATATTACGTGTGTATCTCCAGAGCAGTGTAACTGGCTGGGTACCTTACCTCTAACCATCCTGGATGCTACAGCTACAAGGAAAAAACTAAAATTCTACGGTACAGGAAAAGGAACTTCCATTTCTGTGGCCTTTGAATCTTGTTCTCTCCACATTAAAAAAAAAAAGGGTGTAAACCCCTCAAGTTTCTGGGTTAAAAATAAGAAGCTATAGAAAAAAGGAGAGGAGGGTGATGTGATAATAATGAAATTATGAAGATAATTTGAGAAAAATCTTAAGAAAACCTTAGAGGAATAATGAAGGTAGAAAGTTAATCAAGAATGATGGATTCTGCCTGCTCTTGCCCTGTGGGATGTAACCAGGACTAAGGTTAAAGTAGAGTGCTCAGGGCCACAGCACCTGCAATGAGAACTGTAAAGGATGCTTCCTCTCTCTCCTCCCACCTTGCTCACTCTTGTTCTCTCTCTTCTCTTAATTGTTTTCCTACTGAGACACTGAACAATCATTATGAATGTATGATTTCTTTAGATTTGACGAAGGAGACCAAGCCATCTGTGATCCCATCAGGTGAGTAATGACCAGAAGAGTACTCTTTTATTGTGTATATACAATTTAAAAATTCAAAGTATGAGAGAAATATGTATTTTCTTACAGTTCCATCTTGGCAGAGGCAGGCTATTATTTTTGCATGTTCTACAGTAAGTTTTTTCCTTTGGAAGAATATAGCAAAGAGAGAGGAACACTTTTTAAAAAAAAAATTGGCAGAAATCCTTTTCTATTCATGAGCAGCAATCACTCACAATCCTGTGTAGGTGTGAAAATAAAATGCTACAACCAGGTTTGAAGTAGATCTGGGAAGTTATGAAGGCAGAGAACACCTCAGATCTTAGCCACAATGCAAATATATTGACAACTGAACAAAAAGGTTTGCCAACAGTGGTATCACTGCTTCTCCAAGTCCTGGGTGTGTTGGCAGCTCTGGAAATGGGGGGATCTGGTGAGAAGAGGGGGATTTATGTTATCTCTGTCCTGCCCTCAGCTAGGTTATATAATGCTAACAAATGTTTGTGCATATAAGTGTCATGAATGATAATGGCTCCATATAAACAAACTCACTTTTTTTAGTTTGTATGATGACGAGCAGCTCATCCTATAAAAGATTAATGTTGGCACACAGCAATCCAGAGGAGACCTGGAGCAGGCATCAGAGGACTGATAAACTGTTTGGGCTTTCTGTGCTGTGCCCAGTTGTCTGAACACTGGAATCCAGAGATGGATGAGCTTGAAAGGGCTTTTCTCATCAAATTTCTTATAACAGAGGCCCCAGAAACTTCCTGGGCTTCTTCAGTTTGGGGATTGTTTTTGCACATGACCTCATCTTTTATTTTTTTAATCTCTTTTCTTAATGCAGCCACAGTCTGATAGAAACTACCCAACCTCTCTGCAGGTGCTGAGGCTGTGGAAATAGGAATGAACATGTCACTTTGTTTGAATGCTGGTTTTATGGTGCTTTTGGGTGGATGTCTGTTATGCTCCCAAAGGCACAGCACCTAAGGTTTCTGTATTGGCATACCTCACTCAAGAGTTGGAACACTGGAATTTGGGCTCTCTCCTTACACCTGGTTTGGCAAAAATGTCAGAGTGCTAAACCCTTCCTCGCTTAGACCTCTCTATTACTGTTTTATGTGTAATGACAGTAGTATTTCTTGTTTATAACCTGACATTTTTTAAATTAACTTTTTTGTCTCTTTTCAGTGTACATTGGATTATAGTAGTAATAACTCACCTGACTCTGGGTGCCAAACCTGAAGGGTGCCAAACCCTTCAACTAGCTACTCCTAATCTTAAAGAGTTTGCTGTACAGTATGTTGTACTGATCCATATTAGATATTCATTTAATGTGATGGCAAAGAAATTGCATTTATGCAGAGTCCTATACTTGAACTGGGTAGAAAATGTAAATTGGTGCTGTTCCTCTTCCCCATACACAGATCTGTCTTCACTGAACAGCTGAATTTGGGCAAAACATTTTCATATTTTTCAGAATAGATTGTGTGTAACTCTTGTTGCAGAATTGTGACTGTAAAAACCCATTTCCTTTTTACCAGTAGTTACTGATGTAGCATTTATGGATCAACATGTATTTAGACACTAAGGTGTCATGTTACATAATCTTTTATTGCTTAAAGAAGTGAACACTGTTACCTCTGTGCTCCAGAAGACACTCTGTTGATGTAAGTGGGCATTTGGGATGGAAGGCTTCTCTTTGAGAGAATGTTGCTCCATCTTCCCCAGTGAGTCTGCAGGGGAAAGGAGAGTTTGTTGAGCTGCTTTCTTAGATAAGTGACTTAAGCAAAAATGTCTATATTTTTAAACTCTCTCCAGCCTGGGCTAGGATGGTTTTGTATTATTCTGTTGTTCCACGGGGAGGATACGTGTGAGGACTTATCTAAACCTGAGGAAAGACATTTGTACAGACTCCCATACTAAATATCTCAGCTTCTCTGTGTGGCTGTACAAACACTTTGCTTGCCACCTCCTCCTGCCTCATCTCCCCTTTGATAAAAAGCTGTGTCCTTTACCTGAGGCAATTTATCTCACTAAGGAGGAAAAGCCATCTAGCTGAAAGGGTAAGTGGAGACAAGTCATCAGTGCCCTGGAGCCAGGAGGAACATCTGTGGCCTGGGGGGCACCAGGCAAAGCATGGCTGGCTGGGCCAGGGACGGGATTGCTGGGTCTCTTCTGGGCTGGGATGGCTTCACCTTGAATCTTGTGCAAAGGTTTGAGCACCATAATATTGATGCCTCTTCCTTGGTCCTAAAAATTAGGAGCCAGACATGGTTAAGGGATAAAGGGTTTTTATTTTGGTATTTAATAAGGATCTTTATGGTGCAACACTTGGCCAAGGTGGAATGCACCGAAATGCAAGCACATGATGGATTGGGTATGCAGTTTTATAGACCTTGCAAATTAGCATATCTTATAAAGATGCCCCAATGACAGGCTTGAATGAATAGTGTGATATTTCTCCAGCCTGAGGAATTTTGCCCTGGATGGGCCAAATCTTAGTTTATAGGATGTATTCTAGACAGGACCTTGGTTTCTCAAGATAGCGTAGGGTTTTCCGGCCTCCTACTACAAGGCCTGTAGGATGTTTGGTCTCCTGGCCTAACAAAATACCAGGATTAGCCTAATAAAATACCAGGATTATGCTAAATTATCGGCCTTAAGGAATTACAAGTATGCATGTAAAGAATACTGAGGATGCATAAAAGATATATAAAAGAAAAGGCAAAAAATCATCTTGGCATCAATATGAGAGAGCTATTAAGGTGTTAGAGAGCATCCAGAGGGGGAGGGAGGGAGGATGTAGCTGTATGAGGAGTGGCTGAGTACACTTGGTCTGTTCAGCCTGGAGGAGAGGAGACTGAGGGGACACTCATTGCAATCCACACGACAGACAAGGCTGGATAGACAGTTTTAAATTCAGAAATAAAAGCAATGCTCTCTGTTAAACCACCCTAGGTCTAATTACTACCCAGAGAGTGTGGCTAGGAGGAGGAGAGCTACATATCATCCCTTTTCTCCCACAGATCTGATTATTTGACCTAACGTCTTGGGCTACCAGTGGAAACCTGAAATTGCATGCTGGGGCAGGGGAGGTGGGGGATTACTGTGGCAATAGCTGCTGCTTCTGAGAGCATTTCAGAGACTGAAGGACTGAGTTTGGTGGGGATCAAACCCTGAAATCCTGGCCCTAAGGCCCTTACACTGACCAACAAAAATTCCTCAGCACAGCAGTGTGAAGAAGAGATCCTCTCCACTGAGGACATGAAAAATGAATGCTGAGTGGGACTTGCCTGCTTTGGCTGCAGAGCTTGGTGGCCCCAGACCCTCCAGTGTGGGGTAGCCTTATGGCTTGCAGGGACCAACATGTCTTTGGGGAAATGGGGTTTGCAAACAAGACTTAGAGAGAGCACCAGATGCTCTCCCGTGTCCCTAGATGTGCAATTCCTATCTTCCAGCTGCTTTCTTCTTCCTGTCAAATGGATATTTGAGTGTGCAGAATGAGTGGCTCATTGTTTCTTTTAGCATCTTTCATTAGATAGTATTTCTAGATGTGAAAACATAAAAGAAGTGCTACACTACAGCTGTGTGCCCTCCTATTGTTGCTCTTACTGTTCATTTTATTACCTCATTGCTCTTTCCAGTAAATTGTTCTTTTCTTAACCCATGATCTTTGCCTTTTGTGCCTCCATTTCTCTTCTCTGGCCACCTGTGTGTTGGATGGGGTTAGGATGAATGAGTGACAGTGTGGTTTGGAGAGTCTTGCTGAGAGAATTAAATTGGGGAGTACCATTCCTAAATGATGACGCTATGTTTGCTTCATTCTTTGAAAAGTAGTAGGGGCAGGGATATTACTTTGGGTTTTGTATTCCTGTTAACTTAAAAAAAAAAAAAATACACATCAGGGCTTCTTAGTGTGCAGTCCCAGGGACAATTAGTCTGAAAGTCCAAACTCCTAAGTTAACTGTTTCTGCATTTTCCTCTTCTCCTGAAAGGTTTTTCTATGAAGCAATTCAAACAAGTTTCTTTGCAGTCAGCGGTGCTTCTGTGCTTTATATGTTTGTAAACCAGCTGTAGACCAGAACAGATCTTGCTTGAATCCTGGACACTGCATTTCAAACAGCATTTACAACTTCATTTGTTTGCATTCTTTGTTTTGCTGCTGGTTGGGCTGAGGAGCTGCATTCAGCCCCCTAAAACAAACTCCTGTTTGTGGCTGGATGGCTTGAGAAGGGAGCAGAGGAGAGCTAATCCTTCAATGTTCCAATGACAACTGAGGCAACAGGGCCTCTGGAAGAGTAATTATTCTTTCTCTGTCACTAGACAGGTCTAAAATTCTCTTTTCCCTTCTTTGTCTGGTCTGCTCCCTCCAGAAAGTGTGTCTCAGCTCTCCTCCCCAGGATCTGCATGCTAAGCATGCCCTGAAATCTCTCTCAGCTTTGCTCAGCACTTCCCTGCTGTTCTGGAAGGCTGGAGTGCTAACTTTTTATTTTTATTAAGGATAAGACAACACAGAAAGGATATTTAAGCTCTCTTGTGTCAAAGCACAGGACTGTGGTCCCGTTAGAAGGTGGGAATACAGCTTTCATCTTGCAGCATGTGGCTGTCCAAACGAAAATGACACAGAAATCACACACACAAAAGTGAGTAACACAAAAATAGTCAATACCAGGCACTATTGCTACTTGCTCTTATTGACAGGCTGGTTGTGTTATTTGTAGCCTGTGGATGTTTTTAGGTTGGCAGTTTAACCCCTGTTCACAGCAAATGGCTGCATGGTCTGATTGCTACCAACAGGGAATTTCCCAACCTTTCTCAGTTCTTGGAGCGCTCCATGGCTGGCTGTTTTCTTTAGCCAAGTTTTTAAAGAATAATTCTGACCAAACTGCCCTGATTATTGTCTTCAGCATCACAGTATTTCTGTCCAGTCTGACTCCTGGTCTTGTGGAACTAACCACTGATTCCTGGAATATAATTAAAATTAGTGAAGCTGTCAAATTGTCACTACACCCTTCCACTAAATTGCTCATGTTCTCTGGCTGCCAGCCCTTCAGCATCTATATGTGTGTATTTATATACATACAATAATTCTGAATAAAGCTTGAGGTTTATTCAGATGGATGAAAAATTCATTCAGAAGGATGAAGATGTGGTTGTTCAACTCACTTATTTAAACATTGATCCTGCTCACTGGAGCAGTTGGAAATCTGCACCTTCTCTGTTCTCCAGCAGCTCCATAAGTCTTTGCAGTCTCAGTGGGATGGCATTGGATATATGGTTATAATCTATAGGTAATGTTCTTTGAATAAGACTACCCATAAAGCTCTTGCTTTTGTGCTATGCTCTGATGGGTTTTGCCAAAACACGCATTTTTTAAAGATAAAGCCCCCAAATAGCAGCTGAGATAGAAGGGCTTGGTAACTGCTGACTTCAAATTAGGCATTCCAGCATTTTCATGCTTGAGCTGTGATGCTTGGTAGTTTCAATTAAAGCAGCTAAGATATCTTGCTAAATACACGAGAAAACACAAATGCTGGGATTCCCATAGCAAAGTGCAGCAGAGAGAGGACCAGGCTTATTACTCAGGGAGCCCTATGACTGACTAAAACACCTAGTGTAGGAGGGAAGGAGAGGAAAGGGAGAGATGGAATTGCAGCAGAAATACCTGCGTGAGGGGCAGGACACAGCACAAGCCTTTTGGGCTTTGTGAGCAGGTGCTGAGCAGGGACACTCACCTGCCTATTATTTGTGTATCTCAGCAAGGGATTCACTGGCTCCACTTACAGTCTGCTGCTTGGGTTCTCTTAAGATTTTTTTTTATTCTGTCTTTTTAACTATGTTTTTCCTGTAGTTGACACAGACAAGCCTGCATGGGCAGGTATTTAAGTGTATGAGTCTCTTCCTTTTGGGACTGGCAAACATACTGATCCAGGAAAGCCTCTGAGCCTCCAGAATCAAACACAATTAATATTGCAATAAGTAGACAGTAGACTCAAACCTTTATTTCCCACCCAGTGTTTACCATGGAGTGTTCTTGTGGGCAGACAGCCTGGGTAGCCATTCCAAACATCCTCTAAGAACTGAGGAGGTCACACTCTGATGTATGGAAGTGCCTCTTGGAAACAGTCTCATGGGCTGATCAGCAGAGGTCTGTAGTGTGTGCTCACTGTGAGAGTCAAATCTGGCTGTCCCTACTTGGGGTGAAAGACAAAGCTTTGCCAGATCTGCTTTTCAGAGCTGACCTCTATAATGACAATGTCCAGGCTACTGCAGGAGTTTTGTGGACCTCCTGTGGCACCTAAAATAGCAGTAACCCTATAGTTCCCTACGGAGAATCCACAGGGATAGAGGGGATTTGCTTACCTGTTGTATCTCTATGAAAATATTTCAATCCTACATATAAACTGCACCAGAGTAGGGAAAGATGGGAAGTCTGCAAAGAAAACTCCAGAGCAGGTGGACTCTGGCTATTTTGTTCAGTGTTGTACTATAAATGTTAATTACAGTATCCCTCCATACAGCAAATACTGTAAGTGCTATAAATCCAAGGAAAAAATGTTATAACATTATTTCTATTTGGAGAACTGTCTGAGAACTGTTATTCTTTAGCATATTGCATAGGAAATGGAGTTTTAATTCTGTGGAATACTTCTCTGAATCTCTTGAGGAGTCTAAGCCATACTTCAGTAAAAAATTAGCTCAGGTGCAGAAAGAACTGTTTAGCTGTGATTTTCTAGCCTGCTGTGCTATCACAGAGAATTTTGGGCAGAAACAGTTCACCTGGTTTTCTCAAGGTATGTATCCAAGGAGACTCTGAGTTCTGCCTCTTTAACCACAGCAGAAATGCAGGAGTAGCTGTCATTTGTGTTTTTGAGGCACCAGAAGCCCTTGGGTTCGCACATGTTCAGGTGCAGGATGTCTTTCCCAAATGGACTAACATGGGAAGAAATCATTTTTTTTTGGCCTGCTCAAGTATAATTCTATTAGTAATGAATATGAAACACTGAATTTCCTAACACCAGAAAATAAAATGCAAGACTAGAAACAAGTGCACTGCGCTGCATTCTAGGGTGAATGCACAAGAAAGAAAGGAGCCCATTTTGCTCTATTTTCTATGTAAGGCAGAGGGAGAAATTGCAGATAAAGAGAACAGCAGAAACTGATCTGTGTTTGGAAAGCAGAATTTGGCTGTGCAGCATTTTGCTAATAAGCTCCACCTATTAAAAATTAATTTACAAGTATGTGGTTGTCTCATTATCCAGTTTGCAGTGTACAAAACACTTTTTCAGGAGATCCTCTACCATTTGCTCGAGGTGCTGCAAAGAGTTTTGCTGTGCTGAGCCCCAGCTGTTGTGTGAGATGTTTGTGCCTCCTGGATGTGGCAGCCTTGCAAAACTGCCTNAATCAGCTTTAATTATCACTACTGGATATACTAACAGCTTACAAAAGTTGCCCTCTCCATTCTGCTGTAAATGAAGCCTCAAATAGTTGTAGTTGCCTACGGCTGTGTGCTGGAAAACCTGTTTTGTTCTGTGGCTCACGCTCTCACCCTTTAATCAGCACTTGTTCTGAAAATGGCAGTGCCATGTCTCTGAGGGTGATCTCATTTTTGAGGGCAGTAGCCAAGGGGGATATTGTCATCTGTTTCAACCTGCACAGAAAATGAGACTGCGAAAAACACATTTCGAACTTCAAGAAAAAGCATTATTCTGGTTTTCAGGCAGTTCATCCGGGAGCCTGAACAAAGAAGTTCTGGGATTTGCTGATGCTGTTCTGCTTCTCAGGGATACCTCAGGACCTCTCCCCATGCTGACTCAAGGGACTGACCCCAGGGAGCACCACAGATGTCACAGTGAGTGTCTGCTTGGGACTCAAGTGTCTCAGCTCCCATTAGAGAGAGCAGATCCTTAAGCAGATGGGCTCATCCTAAATCAGGCTCCCAAGGCGGGATTTGTTTGTGTCAGCACAGCTGTCTGGTGCTGCCTGGGATGCCCTGCAGGATCCACAGCGTCTGCACACACCTGGCAGGGAGGATCTGTGTCTTTTTGTGCCTTCAGCTGGAGGCCCAGGGGCACCTGAAATGTTGCTGGGTACAGCAGAGGGGCAGCTGGAGGCCACTGTGACAGACTTGTCATATTTAGATGATCTCTGACTGCACTGGCTGGGGGTCACGGCGAGACCCTAAAGACACAGAGTGCACCTGGACACCTAAGTTCAAGTGCCTTTACCTGAAACTGAGCCTTAGGCCCAGTCTGACTTCATAAAGATCTGTAAGTTAGAGTTTAAACTAGTTTTGTACTTAAGGGCAGAGACAGATCATGTTGAGTGCATTTACAGGAAAAATAAATGATAAATCTAAAAATCATAACCACAAAGTAAAAGTGCAATGATACATACCATTCTGCCTTATTTTCAGTTAACTTACAGAGTGTGGCTGTGTTGTGATGAAGAGCAGGGAGGGAGGGAGGGGAACAATGTGTTGCCAGTGGAGAGGGGCTGCACTTCAGTTGCTTACCCATATTTTTCCCAGCAAATCTGTACCAGGTAAAAATGTCTGTGTATTCATGATATTGAGAATCTATCTGAGCCCTAAATGCACTTATGATGTGGCATTTATTTATCAGAAGCAGCCCTAGAACCACTCAGCTCTGTATGCCTTTTACTGGATTTTTGATCAATGTTATGTCTATGTCAGAGTGCTGGGAAAATTTTCCTATCATTACAAGACTTAAAATATAAATGTGGTTTTTACCTACTTTTATTGCCCTTGTAAATTGACCCTAACTATATTTTTTATCCATTTTGAAGATAATTAAAATGTCATCAGAGAACTTATATTGTTTTATTTAAACTACAAGGTGAAATGCTAAGTTGGTTTGAATCAGTGAGGTTCAAAAAATGGGTTATTTTTGGTAAATGCCTCGAGTATATTCACTATCTAGGAGCTTTTATTTGATACAGTGCATATTTGGCAGAGCACACCGCTTTGGATAGGCAGCACTGAGATGCTTATGAAATGCATTGAGTTTACTTTGATAAATCTTATACAAGACATAATCTCTTGCCATTAGCATATGGTTATCATTATGTAGGGAAATACTGCATTCCATTTCGATTGAGTTTGTGGTTGACAGAAGCAACCACTTTAAATTCACGGTGAGCTTTATTACTTTTTTTTTTTGCATTTTTATTGTGTTTTTTAACAGAATTGCATCACATTCTAAATGTCAAGGTGCTGTCAGCCAGCCTGGCGAGAGGCACTGCAGGCATGGAGGAGGTGCAAAGGCAAGCTCACTGGGAAAGCTGCTGGCTGAGAGGAAATGTGGGGCTACAGGGTGTGAGGAGCTGCTGCCAGTGCCTGCTCACAAACAGAATAATGGCATTAAATGCCATGGGCTGGAGTGGCAGCATTGCAGTGCAGGTACTGAGGGCTGGTGAGAAAGGAAGAGGAGAAACTCCATCAGGGTGATGGTCCGATGGTCAGCACATGTGGCCAGAGCCAGCAGTTCTTTTCAGGCACAAATCACCAGGGCATCATCAAAGTCCTAATTAAATATGCAAATAAAGCTGCTGAATTAATCTTGTTTTGTTGACTACTGGCAAACATTTATGAACTGCTCAATTCATAGAGGGGTTTGGCAGTAGTTTGGGCAGATGCTGACAACAGTGGAAGTCCTGTGATAGGAAGTCTCACTGGAGTAGCCCTTCCTATATTGGCAAAGCTCCTATTTAGAGCAAAATATTCTGCTTGGGGCTGCAGCACTGCCCATTCCAATTGGGAGTTACCCATTTGTATATGAAAATGTAGCTGCATTTCACCCAAAAATGCCCTTGAGTGGCACAGATCATTCTGTGCAGCTGGGATTTTTTACTGTGTTGAAGGTTTATAGGTTGAAATCTATAACATAAATATAACAGTAGTGTTGCTTCCACAATAAAAAGGTATGGCAAAATATCTTTACCCGCCTTTGCTTCAGCCATGCCTGGGTGCAGCAAGGGGTGCTTAAGGCCTGTCCCAGAGAGGGGTTGGAGCCCAGTGGGAAAGCTGAAAACCACACTGCCACTGGAATTCTTCATTTTGCCACCCTAATGCTGAAATAGCTCCATTTCAGCAAGAACAGGAAAACAAATCTTCAGAGAAGAATGAGAGCTCCATGTCAGAACAACCGTTTACCTGTAAATGCTGGAAAAAGAGATTTCAACTGATACCTTTGGTACTTGAGGATGGGCTGATAATACCATCTCTCAGCTGGTCACACTGAAAAACAAAACAGCATCACAAAACACAAACTCTTCCTTCTCTCTTTTTCAAATGTTGCATCAGAATTAAAGATGTGATAGTAAACTCTAGAAATGTGTGGTATGAAGTACAGCTATGCCTAGTTGGAGTTAGTCCTTCACAGCCACAGAAGTTTAGTTTAGTTAGCAGACACTGAACAGCAACAGCCTGCACAACTTGTTAATTGATCCCTTATCACTAAAGTGCAGCTGTTGATTCAGGCATTGCTGCTTTGTTTTCCAGCAGAAATTTAAGTATGTCAAGATATGGGAAAACCCAGATAAAGTAGTAAAAGCCACTAGAAACATTTTTGCACAGTAAAACTTGTTTATGAATCAATAAAACTGTAAATTAGGGTTTGGATGTTCTTCATCTTTACAATTGTTCTTTGGGAGGCAATGAGCTGTTCCAACAGACACCAGAAATGGTCTAAAGTCTCCCACTGATTTCCAAACAGACTTTGGATCAGCTCCATATGGTTGTTTTGAACTCCTGCAGAGAGGATCCTGATCCAAAATCAAAATGGGAGCAGATATTTGTTCCTAGTGCCATCATGGCTCTGAAATGCTGCAGAAGGAGAATACTTTTTTTTTTGTTTCTTTTTAAAGCAAAAATCTTTTCTTTAGTTCTCCCTGGTCTGTCACATCTGGTAGAGCTAGTTGTTAGACTTTGGGCTGTTTATGTCACATTCAAACTGAATTTTCCTCACCTCCATTATTCATGCACTAAAATAATTCCATGTATCAGAGAAATTTAAGTGAAAATGTAGGTGGTGGGCAGCAGAAGCAAACTCAGCAGTGAAAGAAATGTGCATTCCCGAATTTCCCGAAACGTGCAGCCAGCATTTCTAATATGGCGTTTAAAGAAAGGGATAAAAATGTTGAGTCTGTGGCATGCAGAATTTGCACACTGTTGCAGAAGGCACTCCAGGGCAATGGAAGGCTCTGCAAAAGAAGCTCCTGCATCCAGTGGAGCATGGTGCCTTTCTGGGGAGGATGGTACCTCCTCACACTGTCCCCATGGGCATGACCTTCCCTGCTGCAAACAAGTGTCCTGCAGGCAGGGAGCAGCTTGCACCTTCAACAGGGTGTGCCCTGATACTTCCTGAGATGGATGCAAAGCCCATTTAAGCTCCAGCAGGAGCACAGCAGCCACAGAGCTCAAACAGGACCCAGCTGTGGGTAGGGATGGACTGTTAGGAGAAGGTGCTTTGTAAAACAGGATAAATGTGTTTACATAAGAGCCATGTCTCAGTCGTGCCATCTTTCATGGTTGCTGCCCAAAATAGCTTTTCTTCATCTCTCTGCCTGCTCCTTTTGCCCCAAGAAACCCAGGTGAGCACCCAGCAGGGCTGATCACCTGGCAGCCCCACGGAGGATGAGCAGATCCTGGTCCAACAGTCTGAGTGTTGCTTCCTGACAGCACCAACAGCTTGGCTGACACGTGCCTGTTCCAGGCACTGGAGATTGCACATTGTACCCTCTATTCGTGCCATTTGCACCATGGCTGGTTTTACTTCTGCTTAAAATACTTGAAAGAAATAATCCTCATCATGGGCTAAATGCTGTGTGACGTCTGAAAGCTTCAGCTGACGGCACTGATTACAAAGGGAGGCATTAAGAGAGCGTTTCAGCCTGCAAAAGTGGAAGAAATGGAGAAATGAAATCATTTAAGCCAGATTTAATTTTGCTGCAGGATATGGCTTTGTGCTGTAAGTTTAATGGTGAAGTACATTCTTAGTCATTTGACAAACTTTTGGGAAATGGGACCATGAACCACTGATAGCTTGATTATAAACTTCAGATGTAATAGCTTTCAATAACTTCCACCCAGAAATGAGAGAATTGCTCTGTTTGGTCTTTCTATTCTTATACCATTACAACTGCTTCTAGCTTAAAAAAAGGCAGAATATCTGGTTTCTATCAGCAACTAGTTATTACTGTAGCTGGTACAGCTACTAGTAACTACATTTACAAGCAGTAACTATAAAAGCTATTTTTTCCCTGCTGATTTCTACTCTCTGCTGCAGGAGAGGCTGAAACTATCATCCCAGCCAGTAGCAGTATGGCAGTGAGTAAAGGTGTTGGAGTAAAAAGAACAAAATACTAGCCTACAAGTCTGTGAGGCAGCAGCAAGGCTTCTTTTGCTGTAGAACTTAGTAGAGTAAGGGCTTGCTCCTCACTGAAGTTTCTAGGCACTCCTCAGACATATTTTTAAAAAGTGCTGCTGCTATAGTCTGCTCACGCTCCAACAGCAGCGGTGCCGTTTTTGAACTCTTCTTCCATTTATATGCAACTCTTACTTTGAAGGAGGGAAATAACATATATGGATAAGTTAGAATTTGTGGAGCAAAGAAAGTAGAAAATGGCTGTGTGAAAAGTTTGAATATCCTTATTTTGCAGAATAATTAAGAGCCTTCCTCAGGCTTTTTGGGTGCTTATTTTGAGCCAGTCCAATTAGAAGGTACATCTAGAAAATGCTCAGGCTGAGTTGTGGCTCTGGTAACTCCACTTAGGTAAAAACAAAAGAGAAAATAATTAGTAAAGCTGGCTGGGATGGTTTAGGGCCCTTGGATTTCTCTGCAAACACTGTGTGGAGCTTGTGCTGGAGATGATTGATAGCTCCAGCTTGGAGGAGGCTGCTGGGCTTGTTACCAACTCATGAGCATTTTATCATCATGGCCAGGCGTGGAAGGGTGCTGGGAGCTACTGCCTGTCATTCTCACCTCCCTGCATGTTCACAGGACAAGCACAAGGAGCCAGGGTTGTTTCTGAGCCTTGTCAATCCAGTTGCACAAAATTGAGTCCTTGGGATGATGGATTTTCCCGCAGCCTTCACCTGGGTGTGGGCAGACTGTTGGGGCTGTGCTGGATCTGAGGACTCCCTCAAAAACGAGGGGTTTAATTACATTGAAGTGTGGGAAAGGGAGAAAAAATGCAACAGTGGGAAAAGCTGTTAACTCTTGTACCTCTCTGCCTTTGAAACGGAGAGTGTGTGACAATAACCTTGCATTATGAGCTAATCTGAAACCATCAATATATGGATCATGTTAGGATTTCTTGTATTAAGGGGAGCTGGTGTGACATTCATAGCTGTCTGCTACCAGCCCTTGGAATATGTCATGAGGCTCCTGCAGAAAATCTTAGAAAGTGAAGGTGAATTTCTGTGCTTTTCAAACACTGAACAAGCGAAATACCCAGACTCCTGTGGTGTTTGATGGAGGAGCAGGAGCACCCCGTGCTCTCCCATGCATATGATATTATCAAAGGAACAAACCAGAGCACTTTGCTCCTGGTGATCAGAAAAAAAACCTTGCAATGCAGTGTCGGGGAGATGAGGCAGTAATGGCTTTGCATGAGGGAACACACACTGGAATCAAGCAGTAATACAGCTTGATTGCAGCACTGGAACTTGATTGGATTGGATTTGCCACCATGGGGTCCTTTTGGAGGTGGAAAAAAAAAAAGGCTAAAAACATACAGCTACAGAACAGGAAAGCATATTATGGGAAGCTGTAACATGTTCTGATGTAAATTCAGTGCCATGTTTGAAAGTGAATTAACAAAAAACCCTCTAAGTCTGAGAATAAAATTGAAGTGATATCAGGTTGTCCTGAGGGAAACCAAAATGACAGTGAAAAAGGAAAGAGAAGAATCTCAGGGACTCTGCTGCTTCAATGCACAGTGGGACTGGCCAGCAGAGTTTCATGTCAGATCAAATTAAGAGTGTGAGTTTCTGCACCATTTTTCTGGTTTTGCTGTTCCTGTGGCCATCAGAGGAAAGTGTGCTGTCCTGCTCTGTGTGTGAGAAAACTGCAGTGGGAGCTCCAGGGCCAGGAATGGGGTGAGCAAGAATAAGTCTGCTTTCATGGCTTGCTGCTGGATGCTCTCATGGATACTTCAGTGAAAATCAAAGTGCTAATTCCCAGGGAACAGCTGTGAGTTTTGTGTGAAACTCACTGTGTAAAGTGCACTTGGATGTCCACCTCTTCCATCCTTGCCAGAAAAAAGCTGGGATTTCCTTACTGGCAGTCAAATACTGCAGTGCAGAAGCCCAGGAGTGACTTTCAGGTGTTGAAATAGGATTTTATAACAACAGACTTGAGTTCAGGGTCAAACCCCAGAAGAAAGGGCTGGGGCTTCAGGCACATCTTTCCTTCAGGTTGTCTGTTGCTTGGAGCAGTTCTGAATCATGGCTAGTGTGCTGGATCTGGAAATTATTAGAAGGTTATAAGAAATGTAAATGTTAAAATCAGCACTTGGATTGTGAGGCCCATTCCTGGAGGCTCAAAATAAGGTAGTCCAAACCTAAGGAGCCCCTTTGTAATTCTGGGCCTTCTGCTCTTGCTACCCCAAAACCACAGCAGGGTGGTGGTTAGCTTGAAGTGGGAATGATTTTTTAAAGAAAAAAGTTTTGGTTTTCCCTGTGGAACAGAGGATCCAGAAGCCACCTTTTGAACTGAATGTGTATCTCTGTTACTGCCTACCCAGAAAACCTTCTGTGGATGCTCTCAGATACCCAGTGATCTAGAAAGTTTGTACTGATTCTCATGAAAGTGAAATTTTGGGGATCCTTCTTCTGCAAAAACAAGAAAGGAGGATGGGGGAGGAGGTGTCTTTTGTCTCAGCACTGATTTGAAATGGGATGCTTCAAAATTCTTTTATTTCCCCATGGATAGGGAGTTCCATTTTTTTCCCCCTATTCTAGACAATGCGATTTTCCAAAACTTTTAGATTTGCTAGGAAGACAAAGGCACTGAAAGCTTTGAAATGGTTGAATATTACAGCAGCATGGTCTCAGAAACTTTGGAAGACTTTATATGGTATATGGGATAGCAACTATTCTCTCACTACTGAAAAGGAAAAGCAACTAACGGTGATAAATGTCTGTGCTTAAAATGAATGTTCTCATGATCACCTTGTGATTCCATTAGTAGGTTTTGTAAATGTTGTTCATTCATTCTAGTACAGGATCCTGACTTAAATTTTGTGATATGTGATCATCCCTTCAAATCAGAATGCAATTAGCCCATGAAAATAGTTTAAATTTTATCTGTCTCTAATAATAAAATGTATCAAACTAGATGAATTTGAAAACCTGCTTTTCCCCTTTTAATACGCCTCCCCCTTTCCCTATGCCAGCCTCCTCCTCCTCCATAAAAAATGTGCAGTTTAATTTACATTCTGTTTAAGCTTTGGGGAGAATTCTTCCTGGAACACAATAATCCTTGGTGCTGGTATTGTGTGAGAGCTGTAGGTATTTAGTTACAAGATAAGGGATCTCATTATGGGGTGGAACACCTACTACTTTGAGACTAAAAAATGGTGACTGGAGAATTTGTAGACTTTTGGCAAGGTATGACTTAATGCTAGTGAGGGAGGAATCACTTGTTGTTTTGGTGATGTGGTAGTTCCTCAGGAGCAGTGGAGACCCCACAGCCAGCTGGTCCTGCAGGATCCCATCCCCAGGATCTCCTCTCTGGGATCTCATCCCCAGGCTGCTGCCGGGCTTCTCCCCCTGAGCAAACCAAGGCTGGGGTGAGGGCCAGTGTGTCCCACAGTGTCCCCAAGACTCAGGACTGGTGGGCAGCCAGGCAGCAAAGCACTGCTGTGAGTGCAAGGAGCCAAAGCTGCTGCGGAGGCGACAACGTCCCAAAGCCAAGGATGGACCCTCAGTCTATGATTTTATATTTTATTGCTGTCTTTTCCCTTTGCTCCCGAATTAAGAGCTGCACCAGACAACTTAGGAAATACAGTCCTGCCCTAGAGGCGTTGAGCTGAGAGTTGCTAAGTGGCTGTGGAGCAGCTATTAGAGAATGGTGCTTACATGTAAAAAAGCAATTGAAATTCTGACATGCAGATCCTCAGCTCTGAAGACCCAGCTACTTTAAAACTTGACTTACAAACTCAATTATTGGTTAAATGAAAATCACTCATGTTCTAAAGTTGAGTGCTGCTTCCTTACCCAGAAAATCAAGTTTGTCTGAAATGATGATGATCCTTATTTTTTAAAGAAAATACAGTACTTAAAATTCTGTGTGCAACAACTGAAGCATTTTGAGGGTAAATAGAAAACTTAGAAAAAACATTAGTATGTTTTGTTTACCACTTTAATTTGTTTGCTGTTCAATGTACAGGGTTTTTTCTATTTTAAATCTTTGCAGTAAGAACAGAATTTGTTCTGCTTCTCTAAAGAGGGAACTTTATTGTAGTTTTTCCCTTGTAGCACTTGTTTATGTGGCAGAGAGAACAACGGCAAATGAGCGAGAAAGAGAAATTTCTTTTCTTTAGAGATAGATTGGAATAGGAAAGGCATTTTCTACCTGAAGTGTGTATTTTCTAGGATGTTTACTAACAGCCATAGCTGTTCTGCAGAGCTCTCCAGAGATCTGGGCATCCAAAGGACTGGCAGCAGCAGTGTTTTTTCATGGGGATATCGTTGCATCTCCTGGGAGAACAGAAAAAACTGAGACATGAGTGATAGGGAAGCAGCTGGGATCTCTGGGAGGTGATGTTGCTGCTTGAGATCTGCTCCCAGGTGGTGATCAGGCAATGTGGGCATGAAGGATTCTCTAGGGCTTCTCTCTGCAGCCTGGCCTCTAATTGAGATATATTGGCATAGGGAAGTTGTGTAAATAGGGCCTATAAATCTTCAGAGGATTCTGGGCTAAGAGTTTTCCTTAGGATTTGTCTCAGGTTATTTTCTTTGACTGCCAGCAGTGTTAAATGTATTTGGCCCTGTACAGAGCTTGGATGGGCACAAAATGCATAGATAGGACTTTCAAAAAAGTGAAAGCAGAGAGTGCTTTAAAAAGTAACAGTGTCTTTATTATTATTAAACTCACAACTTACTGCTTCTCATTTTGATGGATTTTCAGTTCCCAGACAATTGAAAGGTATAACTTACAAATTTCTCCAAACAGAGGCTCAGCAAGTATTTTTGTCACCAAAACGTTTCTTCAGCATAATAGAAGAGCAAAGACTATTGCTGAAGAGTGCCCTACACATGGCATAATACAAAGATTAACTTCCTATGGATTCAGGTTCTGGCATGAAAGACTATGGTTATGGCTTTTGGTGGGGAAATCTGATCTTGTCAAGTTTGGCTCCACTTGAGTGTTTTAGTCTCATAGTAGTGAGCTGAATTTTCTTCCTACACTTTGATTATATTTACATGCTTTCTCTTTGACATTTTCCATTTTTCACTGTAAGAACTGGGGAGTGCTGTCTTTAACAAATCATTTAAAAACTGATGAAAAGCAAGAATATTCATGTGCAACCTAAACTCTGTTATGTGCCTTTCCAAGGAAAGTGTCCCTGTGGCTCCACTGGCACTGGTGTGCCCTGGGCAGAAGGGACAGAGGGCAGTGCTATGGTTTCATTTCCCAGCCTGCAGCATCAGGGGAACATCCTGCATCCCTGTGCTCATGTTCTGTCATGCCCTCACATACTGGGACACTTGTGGCCGCTGATCTTTTTTTTTCTCAGTTGAGTAGTATACTGCAAATAATGGAGATTGCATTTTGGTCTACACTGCTTGCTTGGTCATGGAATTACCAGCTATTTTAGAGGATTTCCAAATATATATTAATATTGATGGTTAATTAAAAATAGTATTTAACAGTTTCCAGCAAAGAAAGTCATGCTGAATTATTCAAGGTTTCATTTTGCATTCTGAACTAGTGAGTGCTCATGTATTAATAATGCTTTATAAGTATAGTTGAATTTCCAGTTGCTTCACAGTTTGTATTCAGCCCCACAGTGAGGAGGAATGGGGGGACAATTAAGCAGAAGAGCAGCTGTGGCTCATGGCATTGCCATGTTACTGGATTTACCTCTTGTTAAATATTCATAGGAGAGACCTGGTCCCTGGGCCATTAAGGAAGTACCAGGAGGAGCAGATCATCTCTGGGCATCTCTGAACTCAGCAGGGAGCTCCCTCTCAGCACTGGTCAGTACTGAGGAAAGGTGCCTGTGGGCACTGAAACACCCCAAGAGCTTGGAGTTAAAAGGGTGCAGGATGCCTGCTTGTCCTTCCCAGGAGCTAGTCATGGCCTTTTGGAACTGGGCTGGGATGAACCAAAAGGGTTCACTTTGTGAAATGTAGTCAGAAACATTTCCATTTTTTTATGCTTGCTGGGAAAACTGATTATGTTAGCAGTCAAAATCTCTGTGAGGAGTAGGGGTGGCTGAGGGGAAAGAAAGCCTTGGATCTGCTGCTCAGGCTTCTCCCTGGTGAGGCTCTCCAAGACACAGGCAACTCCCTGTAGCATTTAAATATTCGCATGTTCTTGGCTTTCCCTCGCACATCTGTCTAATGTTCAGATGGCCACGGATTTGTGTTCTTTCCCAAGCAATTCCTGTGGGTTTTCTGCAGGTGAAGTCAGCAGCAAGACATTATGTTGTAATCCCTTCAGCCAGTTTGAACAGGAGGATGTCTCTCATTGCCATGACAGGTTCACTGAGCGATCACTTGAGAGCTCCTTTAAAAATTAAAAACCACTGTTGAAATCTTTTAGGCTGTTGTAAGACTGAGTGTATGTAGCTCTCATGTGCTGAAATAGAACTCAGTGCTGCTCTAAGTAACAGAAAGAAAAATGACATCTTTAAATACTTGTTCACCAGACCCAAATGTGTAAGTTAATTCAATACATTGTGTGTAGATATAACAAGTACAGTGGCAAAACACGGGGGAGAATATTTTCCACATGCTCAGTAGTTCAGCTTGAAAACAGATTGGGTGGAAAGCACCTAATTTTTCCCTAGGAAATGATCAACAGTCTTGTACTTTCTATGTGGGAAACATATGCCTTGTATTGCACTGAGATATAGCACACAGTTTGTGGGTTGGACCTATGTCCAACTCTTATTTTTTAGATTATTTGGGAGAAAGCATGAGCAGTAACACCATGTGCAGAGAACTCCCAGTCCTTCTGCACAGAAGTCCCAGTGACAGGAATTTTTCCTGCTTTCCTGGGGGCTGTGTTGGCCCCTGGTTTATTTCTGTGCCTGGGACTGTGCAGTGATGTTGAGTTATGGTTCTCTATGTGACCAGAGGTTTGGTTTAAGCACTTTTCCCCCCACCTGTACTTGCCATGGTTTATAGCTGAGATCAGAGAGGATTGTTGTGCTGCCACTTTGGGCTGAGGTCTGGCCATTTCGGGCCTCTTAGGCAAAGGACTGAAGGTTTTGCTAATAGAGTTGGCAGTGTTCCAGCTTGTAGACTTCTGAAATATATTCTTCAAGAAGTTTGCTTAATGAGGAAAAATAGCATAGATTGAAGGGAAAGAAAGAAAGAAATCTAACCAGAATTATAGAGGAGAAACACTGGGCTTTGTGTTTGGGCAGAATCACCAGTGCAGCTTTGAAACTCTGTGAATGAGTTGGCTTTCAGCAAGTTGAGATATGCTTGTGTCACTGTGCCCTGGAAAGGCCTGCAGCACTGTCTAAATTAAACAGCTCAGTGGTCTTTCAGCTTTGTGGTCTTTTGGAGAATTAGCTGGAGATCCTGTCCTTCCCAAGGAAATTTCTCCTGAGGCTCGGTGCAGCCAACACATGCATGCCCACATAGGTTTTGTACACACAAACCCTAGTTTTGCCTTTTCTCTTCCTGGGTAAATACAGCCCAGGAACCCAGGTGATATATTACAGGGTAAATGCACAGCCACAAACTGCAGAACTCAAGATAGCCAAATGTCTGCACTTAGGATGTGATTGTAGAGGTAGATGACCTGTGGCTTATGACTCACATGGAGTTTGTAGGCAATTCAAATCAGTCAGTTGTCTACTGTCCAGATTTCTTCTGGACTCCCTGGAGTTCTTCCCTGGCATTCACTGGAAGGAGACAAGCATCATGCTGATGAGTGACACAAACAGAAATAGGAGAGCCCACCAAGAGCCTCCAGCCACTCTTTTTGTGAGGAGGAGGACATGAGACATCAGCTGCCGCAGACTGATATTCTGTGTGTGAACTCTTCCTCCCTGCCATGTGAGGCACTTCTCCTTTTCCCAAGATATCCTGTGGGAAGAGATCCTGTCCAGGAAACACCATCAGCCTGAAGATTTGTGGGAACTCACTCATGTCTGAAGCTGGGCATCTGGATGGGGAAAAGCTTTAGCCAGACATTGGTCATGGAACTGGTGAGACGGTCAAAAAATTTGGGCATTTGTTTAACAGAGGTCCAAACAAACTCTTAAAGCTGCTGACTCTGGACTTAATTTCAGATATGCACATATATATACATATATACAGACACATATGCCTACTTACATATATATGTATTTGTGTCTACACACATGTGCATGCACTGACGAGAGAAAAAAGACTGGGGAAAGAGCGAACTCCAAAAACTCCAAGGGACTGATAAGTAGTGGTACTGCTTTTAACAAAAATTAAAGTGCTGGATGTTTTTGGAAGCCAGTAATAGGACAAGGCTGCCTAAACTCCACTGTTAGAGAGCTTAGCTTATAGAACAGCATCAAAAAAAAGAGGCCAAATTTGAAAGAAGACACTTTTCAGTGTCTTAAGTAGTGTATAATCTCTAAACTCTGAGTAGAACTTCTGGACTACAGTACTATTGTCTTTTGTTTTTCATAGGAACATGATTAATTTTTCTATTGTAATTAAGGATTGTCCCCATCATGGATGTGTCATGCATATTCTAGGCTGCTAAATTTACCAGCTCCAAGACTAATTGTTATATACTAACTAGAAGTGTTTTGATCTTCCTGACATCTTCATTTGAGCAGAAAAAAGATCATGCATATAAATTGTATGTTGACATTTCTTTCACAAGGGTAGTTATCTAGCTATTGGTAGCCTGCAGAGCAAAGACTTGTCAAAAATAATTACTTCCAGTTCTCATTTGTTGAAGTTAAATAGCCTGAACAGGGGAAAATTTCTTCATGCCCTTCAATACTCATATTATTGCAGTGTGAAAAGTCAGCATATAAATATGAGGAAACTCAAAATAAATCAATAGGATAACATATTAGAAAGCTGAGGAATGATTTCTGGAGAAGATGACATAATGTTCCAATAGAATACCACTTGTTAGCATTGATTTTTTTTCATCATGCAGCTCTTTAGATTGGTGCCTATTAGAAGTGGAAAACTTTTCTCTCAAGGAATTAACTACTCTAACAAACTCTAGTAAATAAATAAAATCAAATCTCATATGTTCTGGGCATTGTGATGCAACAAGACTGTGGAACTTCTCTGTTTCTACAGATGATCTATAGGGACAGTTTAAAATTTGGCATAACCAGAAATGGAACAAATTTGTGATGGAAGATGTTTGATCTTTATTGGTATTTTGGTTCAACCTGGTGACCTTGATGAACAGTCCTTGTGATGAGCAGGATACCTTTCATTTTCCTGTCCCTTGTCACCACCTCCCAAGAAACTTGCCTTTTGTTGCTTTTTATTTATTGCACAAAGTGTTCATTTTTCTCCTATTTTAACATCAAACTCCTCTTCATTAGAACATCATTAACATTCCTGACAAACAGCTCTCCCCTGGCAGTACAGACTCATTCCAAGCAGGAGTGACCAATGCAACACCCAGGGGAAGGTAGTTGGAGTAGGCTTCAGTAGGCTCTCTATATAACTGATTTTCCACAGAGAGGGAAAACCAATAACTTTGTCTCTAAGAGGTAAAAATTGCCCATTTAAGTTAAAGGTAATTATTATACTACACATCTGAGCCACCTGATGTCCCATGGGAAAAACTAAATGCCATTATAGTATGCTAATTATGACTGGTAGCTGGTGGCTATGGACTTCCTACAGTGAGCTGAACACTTCAGGCATGGCATAATTGGAAAATGACTCTTGTTTCCCACTCTGGCTGGTAGCAAAACCCCCCAAGCCTGTCGTGCTGTGTAGGAGAGGCTTCAGATACCACTGAAGAGTTTGTAAATTGGATTCCAATCAGTACTCACGAGAGGTTTATCTCAGGGGGATACTCTATTCCCTTGCTTTTCAGAATAGGAAATTCCTTTCCATTGATCATCTCTGGCATGAGGAACTAGGAACTTGTGTTCAAAAATACTAGTTTTACTAGGTTTGACGGCAGTTCTTGAAGACACTTGAAAGAACAACCTGCCCATGAGGTGATGAATGTTAATAAACAGATGGTCTCCTAATTGCCTCAGATTCTATAGAAATAGATAATAATAATCCTCTCTGTAGAAAAGAATCTGCCTATAATCCCTCCTGCATTAATACCCCACTGGTATTTAGCTTGCAGTGATCTGGGTGAACCTCAAATGCCTGGGAGTTTCTGGGTCATTTGTCTGAATTAACCAGATTTTCAGCCTTTTAATAGGTTCTTGAAGTTTCATGATATGAAACATCATTTAAAGGTACTATAGAACTGTGGTTTTTTTAAACACAGACTAGTTTTTGCATCTAAATAGCAGAGAAATTTTCTATAGAGCTGCAGGCTCAAGTTCTCTTTTCTTTTCGGAAAAACCAAAATCTTCCCAACTTGTAACTGTTCCTGTTGGGTGCTGAGAGCTGCAGGTGTGGGGATGTCCCTTTGTCACTTTTACATCAGCATGTGGGATCAGACATTCCCTCTCTCAGTACCTCATGAGAACCAAGTAACCTTGCTCACCTTGGGCATGCAGACAGGTGTTGGAAATAAGGATTTTCTTACATATTGGAGATGCTGTGAGAGTTAAGAACCAGAAGATACCCCAGCATGAATGGCATTGTAAGGCATGGCAGGAATAGGGAAAGAGTTCTCTTTGCCTTCTTTTTTGCCTAAGAATTAGTTTTTGAAATCTCATCCATGGTCAGTATCTGCTAGCTCACTCAAGATTTTACCTCTTACACCAGAAAGGATCTTGTCCCTGAACGTCACAGTCCCCAACTGAAAGACTAAATCCAAATGTCTTTGAGCTTAGCTTGTATTTCCCAGGGTTTCAGGAGTGGTCAGCTGTCCACTAAACTGCCTGTCTGCTTTTGTGATGTTTGGTTTTTTTTAAAAAAAAGTTGTCAACATTTTTGCTAACCAAAATAGTCTGTGTACAGTATGAAGACGACCTTAGCACCAAGCCAAAGGTGTCTGCTACAGACTTTATTTAGCATATACCTGTATTCCAAGTACTACATTAGGAATGTGTTATAAATACTTTGCCAACTAGCTGGTTAAGGCAATTGTAGTGTCTTTGCTGTGTAAGAAGTACAAAAGATTTACATAAATAATAGAGAGCCTGTCAGCCTTTACAAGAGTCCTGTGGTGCCTGGTTGTAAAGCCTTTCTGAGAGTGCCTCTGAATGTGTTATTCTCTCTCCTCAGTTCCTCCCTCTCACTAATATAAGGGAAAATCTCACTGCAAAGTGATTTTCTGTCCAGGTGGATAAATGTTCACTCAAACTGGTGTCAGGCTCTTTTTATCCTGTAATTGGAAGCTCTCAGGAAAGCCAGAAAGTCTTTCCATGGCTAAAATATGGGGTGGAAGCAGTAGGGAAAGGAAGACCTTTTTTTCTGTCCACTCAAACTTTTGGTACCTTGTCACAAGCTGACACATCCTACAACAAGATTTTCAGAAGCATCCTTGTATCATTCAAATGTCTCATCAGGTCTAGCTGATACTTCTTTTAAAAGAGCTGTTTTAGGAGCAGAAAGCTTCTCCATTCTCTTCCCTGACACTGAAGACTCTCTCCGAAGGCAGACTGGAGTAGCAGTTCCTGCTTGGGCCAGGAGAAATGTCTTTTGCTGCTGATCTGTACATCAAGGTTTTCCACTCAAATAAGAAACTTCACTGAAACATCTTTGAGATCTTTTCCAGCCTTACTGATTCCATTCTTTCCATGGCCATTTTGGGGATTAGCTTTTCTGCAGTAAAGGTTTCATAATTGTTAAGTGCAATTGCTCTTTTAGTTTTTACTCTTTACTGACATGGTTACATCTTTTACCCCAAAAATTAATTGTGGAGATGCCTGTGTATTTCTGTTTGTTTACCTACTTCTTCCCTGTCATTTATTATCACTGAAAAAAATAGTTAAATCGTTCATAGAAGGCCAATAAAGTAGTTTAATGAAACTTCAAAGGGTTGAACACATGAATTAAGTTGTCAGGAAATCAATTACAGATTTTTTCCAAGAGGCTGGGATAAAACAGCTTACATTGCTGAGCTTATGGAGAGGAAAAGACCCTGATCTGATTTGTCCCTGTGGTTTTAAATGAGGGTCAGGAGTCACCTGCCATCTCTGTGTGGAATAGGGAATGAAGGCTTCATACCTTGCTTTTGTCAATTTTCTATTCCAGTTATGTGGCTGTGGGCAGGTCAGAGCAACAAGCCTTTCCCTCTGATCCAGACATCCAGAAGGGAGCATGGTCCACTTGGGCACAAGCTTTCCACTTTTAAGTTCATTAAGTCACTGAATCTGTGCACAATAAAACTGTGCTGACATTTTATATGCTGAACAGATGTATTCTGCATCTTATAAAACCTTACAAAACAAAAGCAGTATCTGCAAACTGCTGTGTCCTCAGATCTCATTGACTTGAATGGGGCATTAAGGGCAGGAGTAATGATGTAGAAATAATTTAGTAAATATGAGGTGTAATTTTTACAGTCTGTTAGGAATTTCGGCTATCCTGGCTTTGTTGGAGTGGAGAGGGATAAACTTCTTTCTTGTAGTGTGCGAGGAGTTTTATGTTTTGTACCAGCTTGCTATTAAGGCATGGATTGTACGAGCTGTAGAAAAGCATGCCATGACAGGGAGAGAGAGTTAATAGAGAGACTAAAAAGTAATCTGTGGGAACAAAGGGTAGATTGACTGTCAGAAATATGAAATTGCAGAAGTCAGGTTCAGGGTGATACCAGCCGAAGGGACAAGTATGAGGTATTTCTCATTATGACTTTCTTAGTATTGTCTTGGGTATATAATTTCTTGGATGCTGTACCTGTGTATGGGCATTTTCTTTCCACCTTCCCTTCTCCCTCAGAACCCACAGGTGAGAAGACAATTGCCACCTTCCAGCAGAATGAACACAGTGAATGTGCCAGGTACATAGGCATTGCTGAAATGCCTCATGGTCAGTTCAAAATCGGATGGGGCAATCTGCAGTCTTCATTGTATCTTGGGGTGATTTTATGATGATACTCTATTCCCTAATCGTCTGCTTTATGCCCAGGAGTGGCTGCTGTAGCTTTGAGGAGGGTCTGGAGTAGGGGCGGGAGCCTTGGAGCTGCCACGTGGGTTTTGTTCAAAGCCGCGCTCCTGGCCCGCTCAGAGCGCTGCAGATCAGCGGGTACTTTGTTACTTAGCCAGCTTGGGTTTTTGTTAGTTAAGCAAGAAGTTTCTCTTTTCCCTTTTCCCTGGCCTGGAGAGACTGCAGCAGCAATCCTTCAGTGGCTTTTGTTTTTTCCTTGAACTGCTTGGGTTGGTTTTGGTCCAAGATCAGACAATCGCTGGGACACGGTCGGCTGGGATCTGTGGGGAGCCACAGGAACCACTCTGGCCAACCCCAGACCTCGGGAAAAGCTGAACCAACAAGAGAAAGGGCACCAAAATCCACCAGCTTCCTCTGCTGGGAGGAGGAGACCAATGCCAGAGGTTCAGCAGGTTCCCATCTGTTTGGCCTAAGCTGCTGTGTGAACGTTTGTGCCATTTTGTGCCATTTTGTTCCTCCCCGCCACGTGGCCAACCAAATTGTTTCTGCCCCTGGCATTTTGGGTTTTTTTGTTCTGCTGTGGGTGTGTGTGTGTGTGTATGTGTGTGGGGCCAGGAGGTGTAGGTAAGGTTCTTGTGGTTCAATATCTAGCATTTATTAATTTTTTTCCCCATGCCATACGGGCACTTTGTCAATAAACAGTTGGTTTTTTTTCACTTTCACACGCTATTCATTTTCTCATTGGCAGAAATTGGATTGCTGAAGCCCTTTTTCTTAGAAGAAACACTAATTCCAGAGCATTTTCTTCTAAACTTGTCTCTAAAAAGAGACAAATTGTTTTCACTAACAAGAGAAAATACAAAGTGAACATCAAAGTAAAAGGAAAAACGAAGCAAAACTGCACTGCTGCTGTCCTGAACTACAAAGGCATATTGGCAAAATATTGAAAACAACTGTAAGATGGGCTTGCTCTTTAAACAGGAGTCCTCTAAAATGGGTGTATAATTGAAAATGGAAATGCACTGGAGAGAATCCTGAGAAGGGCATATAAGCCCTATATCATGACCTGTAATTGTGCTCTTCAGCTATAAATTGGTATTTACCAGGCTCTTAATGCAAAGTTAAGAGTACGCTAATAGAAAAGCATGTGGGAATCTGATTCTGGAAATCACAGGAAAAATCCATGATCAGGAATGCTTCAAGCTCTGCTTGAGCCACTGACTGTCACTATTTTAGAAATTTCCTCTCTGCATTTGGTGTTGGTTTGATCCTCAGCCTCTCCTTCCCACCCAAAGTAATTTTTAGTCTCTTGCCTGGAGTGTGACATGCAGCGTTTCTCACACGGGACTTGTGAGTGTCTCTCTCCTCCTCACTCCCATCCTGGTCAGATCTCTGGAGGTCACCTGGACCCTGCAGATATGTCTTTGCTGCTCCTCTCAGTGGTTGCTGAAGCATGTTTGCAGCTTCTTTACGACCCAGTTGCTATCATGCTCCAGAAGCAGTCAAGACTGCAGACTGGTGTTCCCTCTCTCCACTCCTCCCTTACCCATTTTTTTGTGTGCTGCAGAAACACTGAGGAGAGTACTGCTGTGTGCTGCAGTCAGACAGCTGGGTACTTTTCTAGACCTACATCCCCATTGCCTTGTGCCATGTTCCCCTTCCCTGAATACCTGCACAGGTATCTTCCCTTACACATGACACGTGGGGGTAATTTTCTTCCATTTGTTACACCCTATTCCAGTATAAGAGAGCTTGTTTGGGGTTTTGGCAGTATTTTTGATGTGGACTGAGTGGTGGCTTTTACTACACATGGTAGCATTGGATGATATGTCAAAAAAACCTGTTTATTTGTCCTGACAAATATACATGAGCTGTGATAGGCCAATAAATACTGGAGATAGTCAGTTAATGTTTTCTTACAGATGGACAGAGAATTTGCTCTAGCATGGTTCAAGGGAGTGCTGACCATGCTCATGATTGTAGCTGTAGAGAAATTTAAACTGGTGGCATCCTCAGCAGCTCACATGTAAGGAGTTTTCTCTTGGTCTTTTTGGGGGTTTTGATGATCAACTGATATGATATACTTCTTGACTCTATCAAAGGAGTTTTTGCTCAGGGCACACTTTGCTTTTTTTACTTTTTGATGAGCTTTGTGTCTGTCACATACACAGACCTCTTTATGACATGTTCCCTACTCTCTACACAGCTACTTACTATGTTCTCTGTGCCATTCTCAGGACTGAGTTTGAATGTATGGCCACAGCTCTGCCTGCCTCCCTTTAGCAGTGTGTGGGAAGACAATAATGCTGCATGTGTGTGGCAGAGCTGCACAACTCCGATAAAACAGCTCAAAAGGAACAAAACCTCTCAAGAGCACTTGCAGCAGTTTCCACACCCATCACATGACGCAAAACAGCTATAGCAGATTAAAACCACGAGCTGGACATTGGACAATAGCAAATTCACCCTCGTGGGGAGGAGGATGAGGAGGAGGAGGGGTCAGGGGCCCCTTCATCTGCAGCAGTCCTCATGGCACAAGTACCTTGGCATGAGGGCAGGCTACAGCACTGCACAATCTCAGGGATGCTGCTGCCAAAAGCAAGACGTGAGTCCCTACCTGGCAGCAGCTTCATGGCAATTATCAGGCAGAAATGCTCCTGCCCCATGACAAAACTAAGACAGCTTACCCCACTTCCATGGAATGGCTGAAATAAGCTCAGAATTACTCTTTATAGCTCAGTGATAACAAAGTGCATCCCCAGTGGCTAGTAAATGTTACTTGCTCCTTTATAATCAAAGTCAGTTTTGGTGTATTCTCACCCTGTATCCCTCCTAGTGAGGACACAGGTACCACAGGGAAGCTCACACCACCTCCTGCTATGCTGAAAAATGTTCAGTAACTCCTTGTTTTTGTACTACATAATACTCTGTTCTGGGATCACTCTTAAACTTCAAATGCATGGATGGGAAAATTTTAAATGCTTGTCTAGGATTCTAGTAAATGTAAGAGAAGAAATGATGTAAGAGAAGACTGTAAGGGAAGAAGAAATGTTTTTGCCCTCTGTGAGCTGCCTGGCCAGTGTCTCCAGCAGTTCTTGCTGCACAGGCTGAGCCCCTGCACGGAGGGAGATGTGCCCTTGCAGCTGCCCTGCTGAGCACTGACTCCTGCACCAGCAGCACCCTCAGCAGTGCTATCCTGCCTGCCTCTGCCTGCTGCCAAGACAGCATTTGCAATTTCGCATTTACTTTCGGCCCCAAACTATCTGCTGGCCTTGCAAGAACCAAATTTCCTGATCCAACAAGTGTTTGTTGGCCCACAGTTCATTTAATCCCATCATGGAATGCATTTCAGTTATCCATTTATCTCTGTTTCTGGCAACCTCATTGTGGCTCCAAAATTACTTTAAAGGCTGAAGCTCTTTAGATTGGCTGACTTGTTCAGCCCTGTAAGGCTGCTAAAACATGTTGTCCTGCATGAAGTGTTTCATGTCTATGCATACACTAAAAGGAAATGGCAAGCACTGTGCCATCACTGCTGAGGACATGCTGCTGGGAATGCAAATGCAAGGTTAAAGCACCAAGGCTGCCTGCTATTAATCATGCTGAAGGAGTCACATTGATAAAGTGTTGAGAAAAAGGCTTTGGATAAGTACAGCATTGTGAGGTGAGGGTCTAAAGTGATGCAGAGTCCCCAGGCAGGTGCAAAGGAGATCTGCTTTATTCCAAACCCCAGGCCTCTTTAAGCAATTAGCTGCTTATCAGTTACATAATTTTAAATAATAACAAACATAATTCAACCAACCACCATACACCAGAATATGAACACGTAATGGTTATATAAATTTTTTCTACCTCTAATTCAGCTGAGTCACTTTCCCATAGTCCTCTTCTGCTTAGCTGAAGTAGCAGGCCTGAGCCATGATTTTACAAGGCCTTCCCTGTGTAAGGTTTTACCTATGTGCAACACAGCATCTTAAAGACATTTGCAGTATTGGGGGTAAACATGTATTTATCATTGTTTGTTTCAGGATAATTAAATTTTGCTCACATGAAGAAGATTATGGAGTATTTTATGTCTCCTACTATTCTATAATTGGGAGTAAATAGCCAAGTTTGTGGCAAAGGATTTGCTCTGAAATAACTGAAATAACCATTAACTTTAACAGGGAATGTAGGGCTGTTTCTTTTAGATGTCTTCCACATAAAGATCTCAAAACATGTCATAAATAAAAGCTATGGGAGAATCTCAATAATTTATTTTCTATTACCCTTCTCTATGTCCCCCCCCCCAAAAAAAAAGGATATGAGTGAGGACACTTTGAGTGCAGATAAATTTATTTGCATCAAGAAATGGCAACCCATTGCTAATGTATTTTCTGTGCATTTGATAATATGGAATAATCCCCTTGTGAGAAGGGACATATCTACATAAAATATGCAGGCACACGTGCACACCCTGCTAATATGATAAGCAGCTTTCCTTATAATGTGCACTCACATGTTGCATTATCTGTAGCATTTTTCTTGTACAAGTGGTGCTGGTAAGCTGAAATTGTAGTCTTAATTTTTTCTTAGGAGATTTTACATTTTTAAAGCTCATTCTTATTCTACAAAAATTGCTAAAGGACTGGCATGCACAACCTTTTATAATATGAATATTTAATAATTAAAGGTGAAAAGCAGGAAACACATCAAAAGGTAATTGACAAAAATGTTCTTCAATGGGTTACACACAGGTTGTAAACCTGAGTAGCTCAAAAACAAATGCTATTGCCCTGTCTGGAAGTAAATAGGAAGAATGTGCTCTTTCATACCCTGCAGGGGTGGCACGACTAACAAAGCCATTTGGAGTCACTGGGCATTTCAAACATTTCTACAAAAGGGAGTTACAGCACTGCCAGCCTTCCTTCCAGGAGCTAATAAAACTGACTGCGTGTTAAACCCTTGCACATCTCCTGTGCTCTCAGGAGGAGAACAAAACCATGCTGCTGTCAGGTTTATAAGGCAGATGGGTTCTTCTGTGGTGGATAACTCAGGCCCTTGCTGACCTTGCTTACACTGAGGGGCAATATCTTTGCAAGGCTGAACTACTCCTAAATGCTTTCTCCACTGTGTTAAATATACACATGGTTTCCCAGGCAGGCTTCCTAAAGAAATACTTTATTATGTGTACTTAATTTCTCAGTGGGAAACCCCATGCTTCAGTCATGGCCCTGTATTTCTTCATATTATAAAGAGGAATTTCTGTTGTGACAGACATGGTGCCTTTGCTGAAGTCTGTCAGATGGTGCTTCTCCTTCAAATCACACAGCATAAACTGGTGACTTTTTTAGTGTCACTGTCTTTCTGGGGATTAAGGCTGAAGTTTCCTTTTGGCATGTAAACCTGCAGAAATGAGCATTTATTCTACTATAACCCACTGACAGGGTAGCAAAGCCTCCTCAGACGGGAATCATGTCAAGTTCATGGCAAGAAGGGAATCAATTGACATTGTAGGACCTTTTTGAGAAGTTCAGATCATGAAATCCCATCAACTTTCCTTATCTTTTTCACCTGAGTACACCAAGATATAAGTGATATGTCCTGGTGCTATCTTTCCATTTCCCCTGAGCTCTGATTTTTTTCTCACAGATACTCCAAAGGCAGCTCATAGCTTCTTAAAGATCCTCTCTGGATCTTTACGTGCAGTCTCCACTGTCCAAGTGCATCTGCCTCTCATCTCACTTTCAACTTTCTGCATCTCCCTCTTGGCCTTCCTTCCACCTCCCACTGCCATTCCTTGTTTGGGATCATAGCTGATATACTCTGGGCTGGTTTGGTGTTTTTTCCCTCTGTTGCTTCCATGCCCTCATTTCCCCTTTTCCATCCTTGTTTCCACCTAACTGGTGTGGCTTTTTTAATCTTACCCTTCTCACAAGTGCAAACATTTCACCTTAGTCTGTCTATACTGAAAATACCCAGAGTTGTAATGCTGCTTTGATGTTTAAAGAGGGCCCTAAATATCAGTGAGAGTGACTGTGTAGCATGTTCCCTTGTATTTATATATCTTACTATAATGCACTAAGGCCACTGTACTATCAGGTCATTAGGAGATGAGTTCTCATACCATGTAGAGAAATGTTTCTTCTAGTTTCAGAAAGTGCAGAGACGTCAGTGTCTTGTAGGCCAGAGCTTCCCTGTGATCACTTGGTTCTTTCTCCAGCAAAACAAGAGGGGAGCAAGGTCACTGTAAACTCTTTAAACACCTAAATCCCTGTAACAGGTCATGTTAGTGTGCTGACCCTTAGGGGAATCACACTAAAGATAATAGAAAAGTATGTGAACTAAGAGGAAACGTCTCTATGGATTTACCACAGAAGGAAAATGATGTTGTCTTGGCATGACAAAAATCCTTCTGAACTGGCTTTAGTCACAGTTAAAGGATTGCCATATTCAATAAAGATGTAAAAGCATTTTAGCTGAGCTCCAGGGAGAATATTGTATGTTTAAAGTAGAAGTACACTGCAGGGTCCAGCAACTTTTAACTGAGGCTTAGCTGCTCAGAACACAGAAGGTCTCTGTGGCCATCAATCTGTAAATGCACAGCAGTTTCCCACTGGGAAATACACAATAGGAAAGAGAAAAGCTCTACTTGCATACATGGCTCTTTAGTAAGCAAGTATGTCACCAGCTGGGAAGTACAAATACTCTGATTTGCCATCACCCTACCAAATCACTTCTTTGTACCTCCAGCTTGCACTGTTATGTGGAATTTATTGCTGATTTCCCCTGTGACCTAATTAGATGACAGTGATAAGTATTCTTTTCTTGCCCTTGTTTGAAGGTGCTGACTCTTTCCTCTTACCATCTTCTCTTCTGTCATCTGGAAATACTTTCTTTCCTTCCCCACCTCTTTGCAATTATTCAGCACTGCAGTGAAGTGTTGACAACTCCCAAAATATTGTTTTCATTTGTTATTGGAACTTGTGATAACCTAAAAAGCTCTATTTTTTTTGTGATAACCTAAAGAGCTCTATTTTTTTTGTGCTGATAATGTGTCAGTTGGAAAGTCTTGCTTTTTAGCTTTAAGCCCTTTATGTATGCTGAAAAGAAAGCCCATGAAAATGTAAGCTTTATGGAGTCAAACACTAGATAGCATGAATTCAGAAACTAACTGTTCTCCTGAGGCTCAGAATGATGTGGTTTTTCGAGTGTGAGTTCTTGGGGCAGAGATTGCAGAACAAGTGAAGCCCTGATGAAATGGAGGGGATGCAAACTGCTTTCCATGTGAGGTTTCTCTGGCCAGCACAAATCAAGCAGCCCTTCCTCCTCTCAACCCATGTGAGTGCCAGCATTACTGAGGTGTATCCCTGACCATTGGCTCTCTCATCAGCAAAGTCTCTCCTTATTCCCTTTCCCTTGGTAGGTAAATGGTAGATAAGAGATGCTTCACACTTTGCCTGAAATCTAGTACTCTAGCTTGTCCCACATTTTCCAGCAGATGCTAGTAGTTCTTTCATGAGGCAATTAAATATAGAATTGGGATCATTCATGTGTGATTAGCTCAGATATTTTGTTGGTTTTCTTACCCTGGTTTAAAAAAGTACATTAAGATAAAGCTCTTCAAAGTTCATACTGATCCCCTGCTTTCACGTGTCTCTGTTCTGGAAGCTGTACTTTCCTGGCTGTGATCTACCAACTGCTTTCAGAACTGCTATCACCTATGTCACAAAGATAAAAACGTTTCTAAAAGAGCATTGTTATTGTGTTATTGAATACTGTAATAGTGCAGTGAAGGAATAAAAATTTTTGGAGTAACTAATGCAGAATTGATGTCTTCAGGGAAAGAGACTATTTGAAGAAACAGTTTTTTTCCTGTGTATGGTATATATTGGCTTTTAAAGTAACACTACTGAAAGAGCACCTTCTAAACCAGGGACTGCATATGTGACTGGCACTTGCCAAGCAGTAATTACCAGGAGAAAAAAAAAGTTATCCACCAGGAATTTGTGCCTGTGTGAGGATTCCTTTCTTTCACGTTTTTGGTCATGTTTGATGTCTGTTCTTCACTGCCATTCTACCTTTGCATTTATGTTCTCCTCCCTGTCACAGAGTCCTATGTTGCCATTTGGCAGCTATAGTTTTAGCAAGGATTCTTTTTATCAGATGCCTGAAAACTGTTAATGAAATGTACTCTCCTCAAGCTTTGAGTATTTTTGTAAACTAAAATGGTATAAAATGAATCTTTACAGTTACTTTATTCTTTTCAGTCAACTGTGAAGATACATCTAAGCTGTGGAGTGTAGAACCAAGCCAAGAATTGCTGCATGTCTCAGGAGCATTGGAGTGCTTGTTAACTCTGGCTTGTCTCCTGTGTGTAGTTGAAATATTTCCTGTCTTCTTGGGTTTGGATTTGTAGTCTGTGCATCTGTGAGGTCAGCTGCTTAGGCATCTGTGTCTTTGTGTCTCTGTAGATTTGGTTCTCTTTCTTTTTTCTGATCTGATGCAGGTGTGGGTGATATCTGCTCCAACCATCAGTGTGCCTTCCATCAGCATTCCTGGGAATGCTGGCTGCTGGAAGTAGCAGTAGAAGTAGCTAAGAAGGGAACTCCTTTGTTCAGCTGTTATGAGCTTGTTTCCTTATGTTCAAGTCCTAGAATTGATTCTACCACATCATCATAATTTCTCAGTAAATTCAGTCACAAATGGATGTCAGAGGAACAGGCATGTATTTGGCTCTTAATGCTGAAGTTAGTGTTCTGCATTTTATCTGATTCAGATTCTTACACATGTAGGAAAAAACAGGCAAAATAAGGCGTGTAGAAACAAAGAAGAAATGATGTTTCAAATGCTGCTGTAGTTTGCAATCCGTTGGAATGCATTTAAATACAGCAGCTAAAAGAGAGCTGTCAGGAAGAAGTATTTTGCCCCCTCTGCCTTGACAGCCTTGATCATAAGTGCTTTGTGCTCATAGTTCTGGGAGCAGGATGCTCTCTGATGTACCCTCTGTCTGCTGGAGTAATGGGAAGCACACGTTCCCCTAGCATCTCTGCCAGATGCTGGCAAGCACATGGGGACTGTGACCTTGTCCCTGCTGCTTGGGCACGCTGCCACTGCTGCATGTTACCTACTTGTACAGTTTTTGGCTGACTGAGGATAGTAATTGCCTTTTGAATATTTTTAGTTTGCTCCTCGTTTCACTTGACCAAGGCTGCCTAAACAAGTGTCATCCCACCAGGACTGATGGTCTTACCTTGGTGGTACTGCTTCCATGGTAGAACTTCTTTTCCCTTATACCTTCTTAAACTGATGCTGAAATAGCTAACAGTGCTCATCTGACAGATTCCCTGAAGAAGCAGCAGCTCTATTTGAGATACCATTCTGCTCAGACCTTCCTGCAAGGATTTATAGGCTAATGAGGCTTTGAGGAAGCTTCAGGCTGCATTCCTCCTCCATATACTAAATGATACATTATTATCTTCAAGCCAGTATAGTGAGTTCATTTGTTTCTATTTCCTAACAACTTAGAAGGAAGGATAAAAGTTGTGTTTCTCTCATTGTTCTCCTCCTCATAGGCTGATGTTGGAGTTGCAAGCTTCCTGCTGCCATCCTCCCTCTCCTCCTTTACCTTGCCACTTTTTTCATAAGAACTGAATACGCTTATTCCATGTCTTTCATCTCCCAGAATCTGTTCCCTTGAAATGCTCCTCGAGTTTTGTGAATGGAGAAGGTAGGGAACTGAATTCCACGTTTGCTACCTGTGATTGGAGCTGATGAGAACTGAGTATCAGAGGAGAGATGATGACAGTTTTGTCTGTGCCATCAGTTAGAAGCCTGACCTTTTCTGAGGGCTTTTGTAAAGCAGTTGTCCATTTTCACTGGGAGCTGTGTAGAGCAACAATAGCTGTAACTCAGTCATGCAGATGGTTAGAAAAGCATCAGCTGAAAAAAAAAAAATCTTTCTCCCTCAGAGAAATTTCTTCTTCAATACACCAGGATTTAGGTTTTCTTCTAGATAGTAAGGTTTGTAACATATATAAGTTTTCAATTGCACCTCAGCCACCTTTGTCGATTTATTGGCAGGGAGAAAGGAAAAGCTGCTCTGTGAATTCTAGCATTTGTTTCATGCAGCTAAATACTTTATTTGGGATGTATGACTATCCCACCAATATTTTTATAATTTGATAAGACATTATAAAATGCAAAAGAACATTTCTTTAAAGAAATGTATTTCAAATCAGACTTCCTTATGTGATAATCCAGAGATGATGTCTTAATTTTACCAATATAACTCTGAAATTAAGCTTCTGTGTAGTACAGTGAAATCATGGTCTTTCTAGCATTGTTCCAAAGCATCCAGCTAGATTTTAGGGAAAATCAAACAAGGCTTTTATTTTCTGCTCATCAGATAAAATAATTTTCTCTTGTCTACAATTACTGGGAAATTGCTTATCATAAGGGTTTTATACTTTGGGGGTGGGGGAATGACTGAGGATAAAAAAGAGGGAGGTAACTCAAAATACTTGGTTTTGTCTTTGTAAAGAAAGCCCATTTGTCTGCTGTAAGACTTTGAGTTTGATTGCCCTCCTGCAAGAGAGCTTGCTGCTCCTCAGTTTAAGAGCTCTAAGGGCTACTTAGTGATACAAGAGAATTCAAGATGATTTTTTAAAAAATTAACATAATATTTGCATGTAAGGAAAGCTAACTGATAGTAATTAAACATTCTTTCATCCTGATGAGGGGTACAGGCTTTTGAGGTAAATATTGATAGTTATGTGACTCCATGCCTCAAGGCACTTTCCACCTTAGTTTGGCCTTGAGGACATAATTATTTTCCCTCTCAGTGCAGGCATTGCTGTCATTCTCGTGTGTTTTACACCCTCATAACTTGATTATTGCTTGTGGCTGTATCTTAAATCAATCTAGAAACTTTGCCTGGTGCAGAATGCTGAATAATGAAGCTGGAGCACAGCAGAATTTAATGTACTCGGCTCTATTCTAAGTGAATTCCATGGTATTTCTAAAAGGTACCAGGTGAGCATTACTGGTGACAAATGCTTCTCTTGTCACCTGCCACGGTTGGTAGCATAGCAGGCTTCCCTACACAGACCTGCAGTCTGATTTACAGGGATCTTACAGGTGGGAAAAATACCCTTTTAGTTGTGCACAAACCCCTGTCTTTCCTGTGCTGGCAAATCTTGTCAGCAGAGGCAGGAAATGAGCTGAGCACGTGTATCTCAGCCACTGGACTAAAGCTCTTTAATGTCCACAGGGAATGGAACAGGCTTCACTCTTTATAGTCTAGGTGAAAATTCCACACTGGCAAACAGCAGGAGATGCAATTTCTCCACTTTTAAGGTGAAAGATTGGTTTGTGTCTGGCTTCAGTTCAAAGTTAAAACTCCAGGGAGACTAAATATTTTATCTTTGCCCTGTTAATGTATTCCCTACAGTAATACCAGAAAGCTCTACTGTACCTTGTCTGCCTTTCCCTAGAAGATGTGTCTGTGCAACAGTATTTCCTTATTAGCATATATCCTGGGAATACTGTCTTCCAAATGGAAAGCAAGAGAGTTTGCTTGTCTTGATTTGAGACAATTTAAAGAGGTGGGCACTCTGAAATGGGTAACCTCCCCCTTGAATCCAACTAATCCCATCTAATAAGGAACAAGATACAAGTAGATTTAAGTGAAAAAAAACCAAAACAAAACAAAACAGTTTATTAACAAACAGAATGCCAGCAGGCAGGGGGTGAAAAGTAAACAACTGCTAGATGCCAAAATGCTAAATTCAACCCCATGGGAACACTGGATGGGGATGGGACTGGTCTGTTGGCACTGGCACGGGGTGTTCTGTCCCCAGGACCTTGCTTGCTTTTTCTTTGCTGCCATCAGGGTTTGCAAAGTTCACTTCAAAACAGTTTTTAAATATGAAATGCAGTTTCTATGAATGGCTACAGGTGCAAACCCAAAGCTGCCACCAAAGAGAGAGAGCTCTCGGTCTGGGCTGGCTTGCTGGAGCAGGGTCACCTGCAGTGACCTGCAGGCACCCAGGGCAGCTCAAACCCACTGACTGCAGCCTCTCCAGAGCAAGGAAAAAGCCCCAAAAATGAAAAAAGGACCCAAAAAGGGAAGAAAAGAAGAACCTTTGCCTGAGCAAAGACCAAACAGCCCGTGAAGCAAACACCACATGGTGAAAAGCAGGAAGCTGTCTGGGCAGAGTGATTTTAAAAATGCCCATGGTAGCATCCCCCTACACAAGGTCCCCACTGCAGGGTCTGAAAGAGACAGGAACAATTTTTGGGCACAGTAACTGTGGAATATAACATTCTGGATTACTCCAGGACACATGCACAGAGACTTGTATCCTGTCCTAAGTAGTCTGCTGGGTAGAACTAGTCAGGAAAGTTTTTTTGTGTGTGAGGGGCTTTTTTTTTCATTTTCTTTTTTATTTTCTTTCTTTTTTAAAAATTTATCATTACGTGTGTCTAGGATGTGGGAGAGTGAAATGAATACATGTGATTTGGAGCAATCACTCGACTTTGGGTCTCGTACTGGGTAATGGCTAGTTTGCAATAAACATCCTTTTTTCATGACTGTTCCTAAAAAGTGGAGATTGGATTTCATGCTTTAAACATTTCAGTGTCCTTCTAGGAACAGATTTATTCTATTTTCATCAGCCATGGATTTCTGCTTTTAAGGGTTATTTATTAGGATGGAAAGAATACAGAGAATTGGAGCAGGTGTGTTAGCTCAGTGGAAAAGAGCTGTCAGATCTCTGGGATCTGCAGGAGCTTTGAGTGTAGATTTCACTTTTTTTCCCCATCATGTTTTATGTGAACAGACTGTCTGACATGATGCTGCAAGTTCCTGTGCCTCTGTGGTTGCAGAAGAATGGTTTGTTATCCCCTACTGAACAATAGGTCTGTGTTTGCACCAACTAATTTTAGTCTCCTAGACTCTCATCAATATCCTTATGTGAGGTTAAGCTACCTAATTAACAAGGTGTAAGGAAACTGTAGTTATGAGTTGAGTACCTGAAGGCAAAGAAGAAACAGAGCACTTAGGAAGTATAAATTGTATGTGGGACTTAAAAGATGTGGCCAAGCGGACTCAGTTCTCACAGATTCTGTGCTGGAGCTGGCTGTACAGCAGATACACAGGGTAAGCAGAGTGAGCAGAACAGAATTTGAGTTAGGAAAGTATTTTGCACAGATGTGTGCTCACTCTCGGTTGCTGGTGTAAAATTTGTTGAAGCTGCTTCGAATACCTTAGAAAGATTTTTTGTTACAGAAGTGTCAGCTGATACAATGGCTCTTGAGAGATCTAGCAGTGCATGTCCCTTGGTTTCTGTGGGTTATATTCTTTCTAGGACTGTTTGTTTTCTCATGTTGTTTGGTGATCAGCATTTCTCATTCACTGTTGTCCCTATAGCAACACTTCTCCCAAAGAGAGCTCAGCTTTTCTGAAGTGCTGAGGGTGGTGGCAGGCACTGCTCTGGCTGAAGGTGTTCCTGCTGTAGGCTTAGAAACAAACAGAGCTTAACATTTACTGTATGCTAAAACTGCAGATCCTATTTTTTTAAAAGAGGAAGAAAAAACTGTATCTGATAAAAAACCTCCTATGTTTTTTGAAAATAATCTAATGCAGGAAATCTCTTTGGCCTGTGATGTGATAACAAGAAATACTGACTTGACTTCAGATTGTGTGCTAGTTCAAAGCCATTACTGGCTTCTAGAAAGGTCTTTGCTTAGCCTTTTAACCTTGCCAGAGAACTCAGCATGCCAGGATGGAGTGGCAGCACCAGAGGCTTCCAGGCGGAAATGAAGGTGATGTCCTGGACACTGGTAACCAGGATCAAAGGTCCAGTGCTCCCCAGAGAATCTGGGCTCTTGAAAAAGTTAGAGCAGGCATCCAGGAATTCTTGTAGCCAAATGAAATGCTAGGTCAAAGTATACCTTTCAATCCAGATGCTTTGGTAGGATCTTTGCTGAGTAAAATGAATTTGGGGTGGTTCTGAAGCTGCTGGAGTGATTTCTGTGTATGCACTGTCCTTGCTGAGAAAACAAGGTACAGATACAACCACTGAGTGTGAGATAAGGAAAAAGCCTCGGAGATAGAAAAATGGCAGGTGGCAAAGCTGCAAATGATAAAAGCTAGACTAAAACATATTCCTGAGAAGCACTGGATAGATTCTTTTTCACAAGCAAAACAACTCTATTTGGGAATAGGGACACAGTTCCAGTCTGTTATTGTGTCCCCCATCCATGATTTAATAAGTATTTTCCATCTTGTTTCTCTGACCGGGATGTAAATTAGCAGAAAGAATTAAGTGATGGGAGTGCTATATCTTTTCACAGGAAAACCATTCAAGGTGGATCACAACAAAGTGACTTCCCTTCTCCTAAGAGAAGGGCAGGGATGATTTAGGTCATAAGCACTCATTATGTTTCAACAGTGTGAGTGCATCCCATCTCAATGTGAGTGGAATAAGTGTTCACAGTATGAAATCTGTTGACCTTCGTCTGTAGGTTTGAAGTCAACACTGATTGTTGCATACATATTTTTCCAGAGAAAAGTGTTTTTGAGATAGGATATGGTTTTAAAGTCATTTGCCACTTGAAGTCAAACTTTAATAGTTGAATTTTGCACCTCCAGTGGTACTGAAATAAAACTGTTGAATACCCTGTATCAAATATCACAATAACTGTATAGGCAATTCTTGGGTGAATTTAGTGCAGGAAAACAAAATCACAGAATTGTTTGAGTTGGAAGGGACCTTAGGGACCATCCTGTCCCAGCTCCTGCCATAGTCAGGGACACCTTCCACTATCCCAGGTTGCTCCAAGCACTGACCAACTTGGCCTTGCACATTTCCAGGGATCCAGGGGCAGCCACAGCTTCTCTGGGCACCCTGTGCCAGGGCCTGCCCACCCTCACAGGGAAGAGTTTCTTCCTAATATCCAATTTAAACTTAGTCTCTTTTAGTTGAAAGCCATTCCCCTTTTTCTGTCACTCCATGTCCTTGTGAACAGTTCCTCTCCAGCTCTCTTGGAGCCTCTTTGCTACTGGAAGGCTGCAGTTAGGTCACCCCAGAGCCTCCTCTTCTGCAGGCTCTGTGAGGCTTGCTGGTCTTTAGACAGGTTTTCCTCTTATCAGGGGACCCAGGTAGGAGCAACAGCTCTGTTCAAATAGTGGTATGCTGCTGATGTGTTTCTACTGTTGTTTCATCAGAAGGGAATCCCCAAACAGGATGCTGCTTGTATGCAGAATTCCCAAAGTAAACTATAGGAGAGGGTTTAGCACCGTGCAAAATCTGCTGTGCTCTCTAGCTGGATGGGCAACAGGCTGCACCTCATCCTGCACTACCAAAATTCTGTAAAAACCCCCTGCCATTCAGAATGAAAAAAACCCAGCCAACCAACTTCTAAAGCATTTTAAAAAGACTGGAGAGTAAATTAAAGACTAATCTTTATAGTGTGAGCTTGCTAGTTTTAATGGTACCCTCTAGCTAGCTGTGGTCATGCTATTAGCCTGTAATTGTGGAAGATGAGAGCTGCTGTGTTCTTGTTCTGTTTCTGCAACAGATGGGAGAAAATTCCTTGAGAGAAAGAAAAAAAAAAGAAAAAAAAAGAAAAAAAATTTCTAACCTTCAACACTCCATCTTTCCTGTTGGCTCCTTCAGGGAGGACAACTGCAGAATTTCTGCAGAAGCAATGCCTGAAGCAAAGCACCAACCCCTATCAACTACTGACTCACAAGAAACATAAACCACCATTTTCCCAGTCCAGAAGAACTCCAGAGACACAAGAAGTAGCTGCTCCAGCATCCCTTCCTCTGTGTGTCACAAACAGTCCCAGACAGACCCTTCGGGACACGTTCAAGTGTTTGTGAGTGTTAGGGAATTACACTGATGTAAGAATGAATGACAGCAAAGGAAATAAATCTGCTTTGAAATTCTGTAAAATAAAATTACTTTCCCTTAAGTTCACACATTTAGTTTAGTCATTAAAACTTTCTAAAAGAATCATTAGGTTTTATTTTATGTATCAAAGAGCAAGCAACTAAAATTTTTTATTACCTTTGAGACTTGCAAGAAACTGATAAACATTTACATTTACTGTAAAAAATTAAGTTTCTGAGTCAACAGTGTATTATATATTTGTCTTAATTAGGCTGATTTTAGCCCCCTTAAATTCTGCCTAATTTTTTAACTTGGACTTTTATTTGTTGCAGAGTTTCTCATAAAAATCTGCAAACGAATTACAAACAGTGGTTAATGAGCTATGCATAAACCTTCTCTTTTTCTTTATCATTTGTACCATCTGCTTTGGCTGTTTTATTATCAGCCTGTAAGCCAGTAATATATCTACTTTATTTCCTATTTCACTGGGAAAAAAAGGGGAAGAAATCCACTAGAGTTTTCAAACTCCCTGCTTTCTCAGAGTTTTCTTTGAGTGATGCCTTATTGTCCAATCTGCCTCATGCTCTCATTTTCTCCACTGCAAAACTGAGACTTCCAGTTCTATTTAAAAAGCCCTTTGGATTTCTAAAACATCCCAGACAGGACAGCAATTCCAAGATCAAATAATTCTATTTTACCCTTCTTCCCTATTGCTTATAAGCAAAAATACTTCTTTCCCTCCCCACCATTCCTATTGCAATCTTTACTGACTACAGATTTGAAGTGAAATACAGCCATGGATTTGAAGAAAAAAATTTAAATTTGGAGTATTTATGTTTTATCTAGCCACGTAAAAGAATTTCAGCACAACTTTTTCTCTGTGCACTGCAGTTTAACATATGCTTTGACAGAGATGTTCCTTCTCTTCCAGGTAGGGCCAGCAAAATTCTGTGTCTCTGTATTTTGACATATTCCATCACAGAAGTATCATTGGGATGTTAATCTAATTAAATTTCCTCATTTTGTCTAAAAATATAATTAAAAACTTGAATTATTAACTTCTGAGCTAGGCCAGTACTGCATATGAGTAGGACAAGAATAAGAAACAGGACCAAGTTATTTAAAAATCAATGAAAAACCCCTTAAATTCAGTGCTCTGTGGTATACAACCATCACTAAGCAGGTTAGGGAAAAGTTTAATCATGGTCTTTCCTTTCAAATTTAGCCATTATTGTAAGAACTGACAGTTGAGTAGCATTTGTTCTTTATAATGGAATGACTGACTTGAGAAAAGGTTGGAAAAGCCAGCAGCAAGAACAAGGCTTTATTTAATGAGGGTGAATTTGTGAGAAATGATCCCAAAGTGAGCAACCATTAACCACTAAGCTGAAAAACAGCTTTTGAATACTCTGAAGATTTCCTAGCACAGCTAGCTGTTCTAGAGCTAAGCTCTGCAGAGACTTTAATCCATTTTGCACCCGAAAAGGGGCATGGGAGTGAAATTATTAGAGTTTCAAATGCAAGCTCAGGGGAACTTAGCCTGGTGCTGAAAGCTGATACTGAAATGAGCAAAAAAGAAAAAAAAAAGAGATTGGATAGACATTCTGAGGTGTCATGACTGTCTTAGGCATGCTGTGTACAAAAGGAACCTGGTAGGGTCAGTTATAATATATGTATTATGTACATATATTACATACATATGTAATATATGTATGTCAGTTATAATATTTGTATTTCTTTGCCTTCACCAGCTGTGTTCTCTCACTTCCTTGTGTTCTCACATACATCATAGCACTTCTGCAATAACCAGCAAAGCTGGCTGTTTCCTATGTTTTCTGACTTACTATTTGTTTTATAAACCAAAACAAGCTTAACTGAACAATTTCTTTTTTTTTTTTATTAGTTTATTTTCAGTAAATTTCTGTGGTAAGAAGAACCTCATTTCCCCAGATATAGCAACTTGCCAAAGCAGAGAAGAGAGTGCAGATACCTGCTCTAAACCGCTTTGAAGTCCACAGAAAGACCATGGGAAACATTCATCTCTCCTAACTGCAACTTGTCTGCTCTAAGTTGGTTGCAGGCACCTCCACAATCCAAACCAGTTCTTTCTTCAAGTACGATTCATCACTCTGTGCATGCACCTGTCAGCTGTAAAGAGGACCCAGGTGGGCAGTTTAGGTCAGGGAGCCAGCTTTTAACACTGCTGCAGTTAAGTGAGATCCATTGCTACTGACTGCGATGGAATGGATTCCGACAGAAAGCCAAGCCAGGCAGGAGTCTGTGGCCAAGAAGGGCTATGATTTCTGCATCTCCAGTCCCACCTGTCAGTCACTAAAGACTGTCACTCTTTGTCACAGACAAGCTTTCACTTTATGGAGTCCTGAAGCAGCATGCCAGTCCAGGGAAGAACTAACACCGAGCATGTCAATTCATTTTTAGGAAGGAAAATTAATACACAGGATGACTCTATTTCTTCCTCTAGAGCCATTGACATCTCCTGTATTTATTTTCTAATTAATCTCCATTTGTACCATGTGGAGTGAAACACAGTTTGTAAACAAGGCACCAGAGCACCAGGCAGCTGTGGTGACACCTGGGCAGGTCACACACCCAAACTCACACAGCAAAAGCTCTTACTGCAACTGCTTTGCTCTTTATTCAACATTACTAAGGTACTCTTCTCATGCCAAGTAAGTTGTACTGGTCTCAGTAATTAGCTGTGGGCCAGAAGACAATAAGGCCCTTTTCCAGTCTTTTCTAGAAGGATGCAGGTTGCTGTAATTCCTGTGCTACAGTACTTGGATTCACAGAAAGGCAGGAAACAAGGAAGCAGCGTTGCTTTTCAGTTTCCACACTCCATGTCCACAGAAACACTTAAGGGATAACAGCAGAGGGCAGCTTTTAAGAAATCAGCAGTCATTAGACACCACCTGTGTCTTTGCTAAGCTTTGGTTCAAGGGAGAGTTTAAGCTGTGATTAAGCACAGAGCACACCCTTGAAGCTATTTTCAGAATCGACAATTGACACATTTGTCTGTCCTTATCTGTTTTCTGTCCAGTTTCTGAGGTCTGTTGTACACCCAGCCCAGGCAGGAATAAAGCTGTCACTCCTGTGATCTCACTTGGCACAGGTTTTCCTTTCCTCGCTGTTCCGGGCTGCAGTTCTGCTCTGCTTTTCCCACTAGGCCACTTAACTCACTTCCACCCAGCTCAGCTAAAAGCACAACTGCTTAACTGCAGAAAACTTTAAAAGAAGAATTGGAAGCAGTTCAGAAGCAATCTTTCTGCCTAAAAAATTTCTGCTAGCAACTGAGAGTTTAAAAAGTTCTCCCTTGTCTGGAGAGATATATACACACACATATATATGTGTGTGTGTGTATACACATACATATTTATCAACATACATATATGCATCTATCTATATATACATGTACACTATATATATATAAACTGCATCTAGATTACCATTTCAGTTCACACAGGATTGTGGTTTGAGGAGAACCCCCTCAGTCCTCCCTCACCACCCTTAGATCACCCAAGGGGCAGGTCTCAGAACACACGAACAGACACATTTTGAAGCAACTTAAACCAGGTGTGCTTCATCTGCTGCTGATGCCAATTCACTTCAAGAGCCCAGAGCAGTTGGTAGAACAAAATAACCTCCCCAAAACAGATCTAATCCTGTGGCACCCTCCCACATGCCAGGATGGACACAGTCAGTCCTATCTGTGTTCCTGGCCTGGGAGTCCTTCTCATCTCAAGATCTTGGCACATTTAAAAGTATCTTGGCCATTCAAATGCTGTTGTCTTTCCCCTGGAGAAAGGTGATATGTCATCTACTCCCCTGTACTACATTGCAGGCTATGAAACATTAGCCTTTATTTTTTTTTCTCACCAGGAACACACTTCTGCAGGGCTTTTGGCTAGAAATGAGGCTGTTTTCCCCTGATTAAAATAATTAATAACAGTGGACCTCCACCATTGTCAGCCAGCCCAGCTGCAACCAGGAAAAACCAAGGACCAAGACTCCAATTTCATAGTGTCAGCTGTGGATATTGGTGTCCTCTTATCGAAAGTAGTGACTGATTCTCAGAAATTATTTCTCCAAGCTGAGTAGGAACTTGGCAAGGTCTGAAATGACAGAACTAGGAAAATTCACAATATTAAACATACTGCTTTTAATATTTACCCCCTTAACATTAAAAAAAATCCCAAACCAACAGAAATTTTTAATGCATTAGAAGCTAATCTTTAACCTCTCTGGTCTTGATTCACATAGTCATAATTGTGCTACATGAAATCCCCTTTGATTCAATTACTGTATGATCCATTACTGTAATGGAAAAAGTAATTAGTATTTTTAATTAATGAGAGACTTGAAAATGCACAAACAGAAGCATGAACTTCTGTTTTTCTTGAGCTAATAAAATAATTGTATAAAAATATCACATCAAACTACAGATCTAGTCCTCATGGCTCTGCTAAAAATGATGCCTTAAGGTACCAAACAGAAATATTTGCTTATTAAGAAAGAATTAATCATCCAGTTGTACAAACTAAAGGACTATTGCCAACTCACTAAGGATAAACAAAACCTGTGGCATACAATAGAAGAGTTCAGCACAGCTAATAAGAACAGCATTTTGTGGCACTGTTGCTGTAGCCTGTGCCTGGCAGCAGAGCAGGGGTGGCACATCAGGTCCCTGAAGGAGCTCTTTCTGATCACCAGAAAGCAGATTACCAGTTCATGCATAAATATTTAGACACAGAGAAGAACAACACCAATAAAATGGTTCTTTAGATTGATTCAGCTTTTTGTTTTGTTTATCTGAATTGTGAACATGTGCCCCCCTGCTCCAACTGTGTTTCAGTGTGATGCTGCTGTAAGACTTTGTAACATTTATTTCTTGCAAGGAGATGAGTACCACAGCAATTTACTGCATGTTCTGCTTCTCTACAACACAAAGAAGAATTTTTTTCTCAAATCAAGGTTACCTTTGGGCTAAAATGCCCCTTCTGAGCGGGGGCTTTTTTTATCACAGAAGCTCAATACAACATATATTAATTCTTGGAAACCATCTCTCCTGATACAGATCCTGAAAGTACTCTGGGGAATTACTAAACCAAAGTAGCTTCAAACCACCTTGAAAGCTTTATAATAGTTTCAGGAAGTATTTATGATTAAACAAAAGATTTAAAATGCAAATTCTTGAGGAAAATAATTCTGTGCAGTACACAAGGTTGAAAATAATTTTGTGGAGCACGGTGGCTGAGTTTTACAGATCCTCCCATGTGGGAGCAAGTACTCCCCAGTGTAAGTCACTAAGTTCCATGCCATGATTTTACTTTAGAATGTACAATTTATCTGCTCAAAATGAGTTGAGCAGTTCAACTGGAAAACATAGTGGTGAAAGAGCTAATATAGGCATTCAGTGAGCCAAGTTAAGGCAAGCACTGCTGCCATCACAGAGTGACCTATCCCTCTAAAAACCGTCAGTGTTTCCATCATTTAAAGGAAGGGACATCAGGAAGATTTGTGTAAGGAATATTTGCTCTAGCACTCTCTTAGATTCAAGAAGATAATTGAAAGGCTCAAAAACCAGAAAGTAAAAATAAAATAAAAATTCCATAGCTGTGGTATGAGTGGTCCTCACCTGGACATTCTGTTGCAGATTCCCAGCTGGAGCTGTGTTCTTTTCTAAAAGAAATACCTGAAGAACCATCTGAGAGCAGCATTTTTTCAGCCTCCATCAGGAGCACCAGAGCATTTATTTGGAATATACACAGCCCACAACCCTCAAGATCTTACCAAAGAAAGTCTGGCAACAAAGAAAGCCTTCAGCAACCTCACATCATCTGTATGAAACTGGAGAGGAGCTCTGGAGGGCACCACTGCACTACTCATTCCTTGGACCAGCTGCACGAGAAGCACTGATTCCAAGCTCGGATTTCTGATGTTGCTTCAAGAGAATCCAGCTGGAGCAAAATGGAAAACTTGGAGCACACTCTGACAGCAACAGTCAAACCTCCCTGTGTCCTGAGGCCATCCCATAATGTATTCCATTGTATACTTCACACCACTCCCATGACTCCATAAATAATGGACTAAGTGCAGAATACACTTGACAAAAACTTTATTTTGCATTCAAACAGTTCTAGTTCAGTGGAACATTTATTTTGTTTATCTGTCTGCAGTACTGAAAATGGACTGTGTATTTCAACTTAATTGCAGCTGCAGTCGTCAGGAGGCTTTCTTATATACCTGAAGTCGATGTTCCCACATTACATTTTCATAAAATATTGAAATGTGTAAAGAACTGAACTTGTGCTCTCACTTGTTTTTTTAAGAGTTAACTTGACATTACCTTAGAGAGTGCCTTAGACCCTGAGCCACCTCCCCACTGCTCTATTTAATGAGAATATAGTTTCAATATTACTTTACAGCATGTTTAATCTGACATGTCTCCAATTTGCTAACTACAAAATGTGATTATTCCATAAAATGACATTGTCTATTAAAAATGAAAGAAATACAATTTAATTGGAATTGTATTACCAATTTACATCTACATATAGCTTATTAAGTGCTGCTGGCCTCTCAGTTGGGTAGGCAAGATAGGAAATATTTCAATTTATGTGATAATTAGAGTAAGACCAGGGGTTCTTTCCATATTTAAAGTGCATTTCTTCTCTGAAGAATGACTTTTGAGACATTAGTCTGGTAGATACCATATTTCTCTCTTAAATATTGAGAAATCATTTGGGTTACAAGTGAAAGTACTTTTAAAAAATTTTGAATCCTATAACATCTATCAAAATCCAGCTGGGTTTGTTACTTGTCATATTACTGAAATTCCAGTGCAGGCAAGTATTACGTTATTGTGAGGGAAAAAATGATGTCTCTGGTTACTGATATTGGGTTCATTTTAAGCCTGGTCTTCTGAGTGACTTAAAAAGGAGTTCTCTCAGTCAGGAAAATAGAGAGTGTCCTTTGCCAAAATATTAGTGTTTCATGGTTGCTTTAGACTGGTTTGCTCTATCCTGGAGAAAGTTTTTGCTTTTTAAATGAGATTTTTTTTTACTCAGGTTCTCCATGAGAAATAATTTACAACGAGATTCAAAAATTCATGGTATTGAGACAGCTAATTTGAGAAAGTGTGAACATAATAATAAAATAAAGGTTACTTTTGCTGGATCGGTAGGGATTTATTCCATGTCTGACCTTTCATCTTTGTATTTATGAATGCAAGAAAACTGCCCTCATTACTAAGATAGGACTCCTGCTCAGGCTTTTAGTGACACCTGGCAAAATGCAGCATAAGGCAGCCCTTCTCCTCCTCCTCCTCCTCCTCCTCCTCCTCCTCCCCAACATCCCACAGCAGGACACGGGGGACTCACACAGCTTGTGCTGCTGGACCCCTCCCACTGCTCTGGAAACAAATGTTCAGAGTGTTCTGGAGAGCAACTACATAAAACACGAGGGAGAGTTTCTAATGGAAAAGCAGTTTCCATGATTTCAGGAGGTTCCTAACATGCCAATGAAAAGGGAAGTTCCTTGTCCATTTGTCAGGATGACACAGCCAACTACTAAATACCTACTGGTTCATGCCAAAATGATGTTTTTGGGGATGGAATTTAGATATTCTTGTACTTTCCTGGTGCTTATTCCAGTTTATTGGATCATTAACATCATACAAACCCCAGCTGTCTCAGGCAGTGAGGGCAAGTGCTCCAAGCAGGCCATGGTCACATTTTGTGCCTGCCAGTCCTCTTCTCTGATGTCACACAACCCTCTGACTCCCTCACAGCCGATTTCATTCCACAGCTCTGACACAGAATCTGTCTTTTGTAATTTGTGCAACAATTCCAGGGTATTTTCTGCTCCCTCTAGCATAATGCCCCTCACCAGAAACAATCTCACAAGGATATGACAAGACTCTGTGATAGAAATTTTAACTCCTGCCTTTGGTCATTTCTACAGACACTACAAATAGTGTGATAACTTCGTCAGCTCTTCTGTTAATGTGGGTTCTGTGGAAGAACTCTGGATTTGATTGACTTTAGCAGGATGATTATCCAGTCAGAAACTCCTGAACAGAAACCATATCCCATTTGCTGTGGAATCAAACAGAAGCATGGATGTGGCCTGTTGATATTTGTCAAAGAATCTTTTTTATAATTTAGTAATTAACTCTCCAGAGCCCAAAATACTGAAATCTTTCTAAAACCTGTTTAAAAACCATAATGCTACACCATCTGCAGTCACACCAGGTAACGCACAGAGGTATGAATCCCAGTTAAAAGTCACTTCTAGCAGCCACATTTTCTGGACTGTCACAGAGTCCCAGAATGGTTTGGGCTGGAAGGGACCTTAAATCCCATCCAGTGCCACCCCTGCCATGGACAGGGACACCTTCCACTGTCCCAGGCTGCTCCAAGCCCCAAAGTCCAACCTGGCCTTGGGCACTTCCAGGGATCCAGGGGCAGCCACAGCTTCTCTGGGCACCCTGTGCCAGGGCCTGCCCACCCTGCCAGGGAACAATTCCTTCTGCATGTCTAATCTAAACCTGCCCTCCTTCATCTTAGGGCCATTCCCCCTTGGAAATACCTTCCTCTTGGAAATATCTCCCCCTACAAACCTGTGATGTGTAAACTCTGCATCTAGACAGAAAAAATTATCCATGCCACTTTTGGAGGATGCATCTAAAACCCTGTACAAGAAAATTATGAAAATAATACCACAGTCAAATTTTTGTCCCAGCTTCTGTTTACAACATTTTCTTGACTAGGAATATTTCTTTAATCTTAAAAATACTTGAGGAGTGCAACAGGGCCTTGGCAACTACTGATACCTCCACATGCGAGGTTTAAATAACACTTTCTTTACTGTGGACTTGTATAGCATTTGCCTGGAGTCCTGAAACAGTTAGCAACATACAAGGAGACTCCCAAAATTAATAAAATAGCCTGTCATGTCTGCTCAAACAAATAAAAAACCATCACCATCATAGTGTGTATCTTTTAAACATTTATTTCCTCCATAGCTCAGGGCAGTTTACGTGGCATAACTTCAGCAACATGTCAGAAAACATTGTTAAAGACCCAGCACTGAGATCTGTCAGGGTTTTGAGCACTCTAAGAATGGCAAAGGCCATTTCACAGTGTTTGGTTGAACAACAGCAGAAAAAAACAAAACCAAAACAAAACCCCAAAAATATCACCCAACCAACCAAAAAAAACCCCCCAAACCCACTACCTGCAGGTGCTGATACATAAAAGGAGTTGCAAAGCAGAATAATTGCAGGAAATCCTAAGTAACATCCCTGAAAAAGAGGTCAGTAACTCAGTCTCTGATCAGAATAGACACAGAATTTGCAATTCTATGTTTGGAAAATGTCAGGAATTGCAGAAGAAACACAGCAACACAAACCAAGATTAGCTAAACTGGCATTCAAACAAAACCCCTGGGAGCTGGCTCTGTGCACAGCACAAACCAGGGATGAGTGTATGATGATACATCACCACAGGCTGAAGCTGATGTTAAGAATCCCAACTGCCCTTGATGTCACCCTTTAATCCTGCTGTTCTATCACTTCTCATCTTGCATCAATGTACTTTCAGTCTTGAGATCACAGCTTAATAGCACATAAAGGCCTCATCTCTTCAGCTCTGACATATCAGAACAGACTATTAAACAGCAGCTGGCTCAAACCGAGCATTCCCAAAGAAATCACATCCTGTTCTCAGAGGAATTACATTTCTCACCTCAGTTTGGATTTCAACCAATCAAAAAAACCCTCAATTAAAATAGTTTCTGCCATTCCTGATTAATTTGGTATGACAAATCATTTGCACATCCCACAGTTCCCTTTTTTTGTTTTCCTTAGCAGTAACTACTAAACCAGAGACATTTTCAGGGAAAAATAATTGGACTTTGAAAATTAAAAACCCCAACCAAACAGGTCTTGTTGCAGTCTAAGTTACAGGTGGAAATGCCATGGTTTAATCAGGAATGTTGTGTACACACTGCTCTCCTGCAGTACAGGACTGTCAGGCCTCTCACCAAGGAATCCACTTTGCCCAAGAACCCTTCAAGGTTGTCTGTCATTATTAGAACAGGTGGGACCAGTGACTCTGGACTTGATTTTGTTTGCTCTCTGACAATTTGTTGAAGCTGTATTTTTATTTTGGAGAATGGTAGTCAGAAGAAATGTTTCTCAGTGTAAATTAGAAAATCATGACCATTCAGTAGAAAGATTTTTCTTACATCTTTTTACATCTTGTAGCAGAATTTGGCCCCTGTTCTGACCTGATTTTGCAAGCACTGGTACCATGTGAATATTCTTAAAAAAAAAAAATCAAACAAGGAAGCAGGAGAAATGTGAATGTATCAAGAAAAGAAAGGTACCTTTTTACAAGCTTATTCAGAGGCTGTAACATTCTGCTTAAGCCTATCCCAAAGCAGCCTGATTGCTGTTTCCTTGAGTGGTTCTGTGAGTGTTTTCCCAGAGCTGAACTCAGACTTTCAGATACTGTGGATAACAGTCACCACCACAAAAGGAGGAGCTTGCAAAGACGTGGAGAAGCCAAAATTTGGTGATAGAGCCTTTCCTTAGGATAATCTTGAGACGTAAATGTAGGCTTAAAATTGAAAAAGTATTCCTGTAAATGATTTGGCAATGTTTTTGTTGTCTCAATATTGCTTTCTTTTGCTATTACAGTCATTGAATTCTCTTTCTCATCCAGCAAAACACAGTTTGTTTTGTTGCTGAATAACAGCTGTTTTCTGCATGGAACTTCAGCAGCAAATTCTGAAGTATATTAACTCCAATTGCTACCCCTTTACAGTACCTGCATCACCTATACAGAGATTCTATAATAAGAACAATTTGTATTGATTTGCAGCTGAATGGGCTTCCTTGCTTGCTTTAAGGAAACAGTGGTTTTTCCCTCCCACTGCTTACCTTCTAAAGCTTATGCTTTTCAAACTACATGTGGTCCAAGCAAAATCAAGACATATTAATGAAATACAAATCACAGATTTAAAAGTCAATCTGAAAACTACTAAAACTCCCAACTTACAGCAAAACTCTTAACAAGTCTCTGTTGCCTGTCATTTTCTATACTGCACTAAAAACATCCTGAGGTGAAATGGAAGGCCAGAGCACCTCAGTGACAGAAAACAACACTTTCAAAAGAACAGGAAATAGGCTAGTTTCATAATGAAGTGTATATTTTAATTTAATTACCTCAACGTCTGGCCTTATTTCAGCATCTGAAATCACTAAATTTCGTTGTAAGAAATAGCTCATGGCAAAAGATAATACTCAAATACGATATTTTAGCTATTTTATTGGACATTCAACTGTCCTGAGCAAATGGGGAGCACAGACACTTAGTAAGAAATGTCACCTTCGAAATGCTGCTTTTTCTTTTAGATGAAAAACTTTTTTTTTTTTGAGAAACATTAACAGAGAGAAATCTGTTCCCAGTAATTTTTTAGCCAAGTAGATTATCTTACCATCAGGTTTTTGTAAAAAATTGGCCTAACAAAATGACACAGTACACATGTAAATTACTACAGAATCAGGACTTAAGTCAATTTACATAATCTTGTAACTTCTTTACTTTCCACATTTTATTTGCTGTCTTTGTTATTCAATGCTCCTTTTTGCTTGCTTCCTAGCAAGTAGAAATCATTTCCAAAATCAGAAATTTTTACTAAAGGTCTCAAAATTCTGAAAGAATTGTAATTTAAGTATCAGATAAGTGAGGAAAAGTAAGTCTGGAGCTTTTCTTAAAGGAGAAATGGGAATATTAAGGAAGAAAGTGCTATAAAGCTAGAGAGAATAAGAGCTGCAGGCAAATAAACTCATCCTAATTCATCATGTATTACATAAATAGTTGGTGGGGCAACCAAAGCAGACGTAACAGGCGGCAAAAATCTGTGCACTGCTTAGACATTTTATGCCAGTTTGGTCTGATTTTAATGTGGATTGAATGTGAGCAAAAGAATTGTCACAAGGGAGAGGTCTCAACATGGAATCTCAGCAGTTGCAATGTTAACTAGGTTTTATTTAGGAATGTCCAGTAAGACTTTGGAACAAATACCCAGCAGAACAATGCAGCTGCAGACTGAGCTTGCTCTTAGCAAAGAGCAAAGAGAAATGTAGAGGCCTAATTGAACAGACAAACCCAAGAAGAAGAAATCCAAACAGAGAAAAATGGAAAATGTGCGTATCTTTCTTGGCAGACATAAGGAAGGGCTGACACCCAGGGCCATTCCCAGGGAACAGAGCCCTTCCCAAAATCCAGCCACTGAGGAATGGGAGGCACCTGACACCGGCACAGCTCTTTGCTCACCTCTGTGCATCCACAGGTGGCCAAACCACGCTGGTCCCTGAGCGGAGAGCGCGGAACAGCCCGAGGCCAACAGATCCTGCTGCCATGGCGGGAGCAGGACTCAGGGCTGGCCTTGCCCAGCAGGTCTGTGCTGCTCCTGGACATTCAGTGTGACAGCACTGACAGCTCTCCCCAGCACCTCTCCAGTGCCAAGTGCCAGCCTGGTTATCCACTCTCTGCCAGGAGTCGCTTTTATTCTTATCCCAGTTCTCCTCACTGCTCTCAGCCCTTGCTATTTTCTCATCGTTATTGCAGCTGCCACTTTTTAAATCCCACAATTTAAAGCCATTTTATTACACAATAATCATAACTCTCTTTTATGCCATCATTTTTCCATCGGTTGAGCAGTTGAAGGGAAAAATTATCTCAAAATGAATTACTAAAGATCATTCTACACCAAGCTTTAATGGTTTAGTACTGGAATGGAATTTTTCGCACCTTCTGAAATATATGCAGCAAACTTTATTTGATCAAACAAAAATATCATTCCTTATAATAGGTATAATGTACTCTATAAATTGTGCTATCAATTACAGGATGCTGCAGAAACACCGTGACCAGCTAAGAACTCACAGAGAAGGGGCCAAAGCCAGTATTAACCCACCTGAGCAAACACAGACTTGTTTATTCCAAGGAGCACAGGCTCAGCACTGTGTTAATTTGGAGTGACAGGCTCTGCATATGCAGCTGGTGAGAGGGTGGCATTTGAGTGACACTTCAAGGGCTGCTTTTTCTAGAAAACTCCAAGAAGCTCCCCATTCTGTGTGTCAGCTTTGCACTCAGCCATTCCCCAGTACTGCTTCTGAAATCAGGGATACACCAAAGAGCAGGGTGGGGCTTTCATGAAGGAAAAACATAGAAAACAAGACATGTTCCACTTAAAAAAAAAAAAACACACCAAAAACAACAACAACAACAACAAACCACCAACCAAACAAACAAACAAAAAAACCCAAAAAAAGAAAGCTGTGCCTGGCCAGTTATAAGGAATGTCCACACTTAAGAAAACAGAAATATTGAAATAAATGCAGAGTAATAGTCCTTTTAATAGTCCTTTCCCCCCCATTTTTTAAAGAGCAAAATATTGTTCAGCTGACTTGGCTCACACTTTAGATTGCAAAGATGTTACCATTTTGAAAAGTCCGCTTTTTCCCTATGTTTTGCTGGGGAACACAGAGAAAATTTTTATGAGAAAGTGAATGCAAATTTAAAAATACAGCAGAAAACTGAAAAAAAAAAAAGGTGAGAAAAGAGCCATAAGTAAAATATTTTAAGGAGATGAACTGCAAAGCCCTATCAGATAAATGAATGCTCGTGAAAAAAGATTACACTTTTATCTTGCCTAGTCCTTCTTTACTGAATAAGTAATGAAAAATTAAACAAAAGAGAGATTTTAGAACCAGCACTAATAGTTAGTCAACTTCCAGTCATCCCTCTTCTCTTCCCTGGTAGCTTTTTTCCCATTTAGATTTGATTATGTGACAAAGAGCTGCTAATTGGAACAATGAAGTTACCTAGAAACTACTTAGGAAATCAGAAAGCATGAACATCACCCTGAGTGTTATAACTAGGGAAGAGAATGCAAATTTTGAAGTGAGAATATGCCATATAGCTCACTTTTCAAAGGACTGTTTACTAAATAAAAAAATAATTAATATATATCAGCAACTTGAGAAGCCCAAATTGCAATAAAAAAGAGATTTTTTTTCCATTCTATCTGATGTTTAGATAAAGAGTATAATCATTATAAAGACTAATATTAAGTCAGAAATTAATTTAGTAACACTAACATAAGAAGGATGCACACCTATGACTCACAAATTGCATCACAGCATTTTTCTTACTCATTAAGTTTTGTAATGACAAACAGATTCATACTAAACAACTGGGTGCTTATTTCTGAAACATCACACAACAAATCCATGTTTCCTACTTTGACATACATAGCTGCTTTCCTTTGAAGCATATGTAATACTTGGTTTTTACAAATTGCAAATTTTTGAGAACAGGTCTGTAAAAAATAAATGTCTGGAAAGTAGGTAAATCCAACAATATTCAAACTAAGAAATCCAACTCTACAGTTATCTCTAATTACATTTGAGAAACTATAATTACTGTGGAGAATATGAGGGAATTACTGATCACAGGCTCTCCCAATGCAAGAAGGAAGAGGCAGGTACCCAATTAAGCTACAGTTCAGGAGAAACAAAAGGAAATATGAGTCCATGTCACACCAGGTGACTGGGTCCTTGCCTCAGGACCAGGAACCTTTTACAAAGCCACTGGTTAAAGTCATGCAATAAAAAACATCCAAGGTAGGATTCATAGGTATCAAACTGTTGCCTCTGGCTCAGAAAGTCACTGGGCCACAAATTATTAGAGGCTGGGACTTAAGAAAATACGAATATTTAGAATGTTTCTGTGAAGTCTCCCCTGTCAGGATGCAAGCACAGGTATGGTCAGCATCTATATTAAATACTCACAGAAATTATGTTGAGAATCACAACTCAACAGAGTGGAGAAAGAGGGCAGGAAAGAAGGTAATTTGTTGGAAAGTATGCAAAATTCAGCAAGTGAATGCCCATCAGGTTTTAATTCAGTGTTATTAGGATATATCACAGACACAACTAAGCTCAGAGGAAGATTACAGGGGACAAATGTCCATCAGGACAGAAATGCTGGCTGAGACCACATAAGTTTGGAAAACACTAAAGAAGTGGGATATGGCTCCTGATTCTTTTCTCTTTCCCAAATGACTTGCCAGGAGAGACTAGGATGAGGGATCACAGTCTGTAAGGCAAAAAAGTATGTTAAATAAGCAAGAGAATGTTTGTGATGCACTGAGCTGTTTATAAATAACGAGCATTTACACCTCAATAATTCTGCTCCTCTGCATTAGCGAGAAAATTGATTATGTGTCATTAGAATGAGAGATTACAGCAGCTGCTGGCAAATTTACAGCAATATCAGATTACTGAAATCTCACAATATTTTTCATCTAAATAAGGAGACTTTAAAAAGTCTCATTGAGTCCACACTGTGGCCTGAGGAGTTTTCTGTCTCACTGCATGCTCTGTGCAGCATTTAAGGCTCAATGGTTTAACACAAAAAAGTTTCTATATGAAATGAGAGTTCAAAAGTCTGACCCACACACCTCCAGGTCCCAAGGAATTTCTTCAACTATTTGCATGGCCACACACCTGCCCAGGAATGACACAACTGCCCTGCACTGCTGCTGGGACACAACACAGCATCAAGCCAGCCCGCCAAATGAATCTTTTAATTTGAAAAAAGATGCTATTTACCCCACTTGTTTCTTAGGTAGCGTAGGAAGTGAGTAAAACATATATATTTTTAAATGAAATTATTTTATAAGGCTTAGAGGAAGATCAATAGGCCTTGGAGTTTGAATAAAAGGAGAAAATTTCTTGCCTTGTTTTGTGCTCCAGCTCCACTGAAAAGTGTGATGTTACCTCTTTCCATGCAGATAATGCTGTCTGGAAATTATGGAAATTGAGCCTATGGTCCCTGTCTCACATGTACTGCTGCTAATTAAGTTCTTTGTGACTTATCATTTGACTTAAAATACAGAAGGGGGAGAAATTGCCTTTTTTCACTCCCTTTTTGAGGGAAGAGTGATATTGAAAAAACCTTTTATGTGGTTTTTTTTTCCCAGAAAATCTAATTTCAGATCTGTAAACTGTTCTTACAAGGGCTGTTCAACATTAAAGGCTTCCCATTTTAAATCCCATGCTCTAAAATCATATTGCACATAATTCCAGAGAATAAACGTAGTTGTTCCATGCCACTTTCCTACAAGCCTTTACTGCACTGTGTGCCTCAACATGGGATTATCAGAAGTCAAATAGGATTACCTCCTGGAAATTTTGATCCTTGAATTGCTAAGGTGAGTATAGGGACTGGGTTTAAAAAAGTTGGACAAGAATGGAATGAAACCTTAATGGACTAGATCAACCTCAATAAACTGTCCTAGGAAAACATTATATCAAATATCACTGAGAATTGGGAGCCAACTCCCTCTGCTTTCTGCTTCCAAGGATCAGAGAAGACATTTTCCTCAAAGCAGAAAATTGGGCCCCACTTGTATTTAATGAACAGATTTGCAATTCTGGCCCTCAACATCAGCAAATCAGAGGCCCTCCCCCAAAATAATTCACATAAACCTGTTTTTCCTCAACATTAGGCATCTCTCTCTGCATGTGGTTGTCCCTCCTCTCCATCCATTTGGTTCACAAAAGAAAAAAAATCACTTACAACTGGATGTTGTAGTCTAGGAAAGACTATTTTCTGCCAGCTGGAGCCATTTGGTACCTTTGGTTTGAACCCACAAGTTGTTTGGTAAAATGGAGAGCTCCTATTGCAGCAAGCTTGCCATTTGTCTGACCAAAACTGACCCCATTCCAGTGAGGAGACCTTGGAAAAACCCAACCTTTTTGGCACTGCAGGGAGAGGTTTGAGGCTGGCATTGCTGTTGTGTTCAGAGCAGACTGAGAAAGGGTGAAATAAGGCAGAGACAGCCCACACAGACAGGAATGGGACAACTGCAGGTCTGAGAGCAACTACATAAATTTTGTCCCTGTAGGATGGAGGAAGACAATGAGGAATACTATAAAGGCCAATAAAATGATGGTAGTGGACAAAAGGGGAACAGGAAATCATTATTTGTTATTTCTCAAGGTACAAGAGCTATAAGACACCCACTGTAACCACCAGGAGCAAAAATAAAATTAACTACTTTTTCATACCACACAATTAAAATCATAAAATCTTTGTCAGAGCATGGGGGGGGGCAGGCAGAAATACAACTGGGTTTGCAAGGAATTGGACACTGGAGAGATCCATCCACAGTTATAAATCATGACAGTGACAGTGCTGGGACCATTCCTAAGCAGCACCTGCGTCCAAGGTGTCCCCTCCCAGGGCCTTCATCCATAAATTTAAAAAAAGGGCTGAATATAAGGTTCAGAGGAACTGTAGTGCTGCCTCGAGTAGTATTTTGTACTCCTTAAAGGTCACAATCTATGAAATGGCTGTATTTCTGCTTTCCTGAAATGTGTGCAGAAATTCCCAATTATGATGTTACTCATGCTATTTTTGTCATGTATTTTCTTAATAAAAGGCTTAGAAAAGAGATTTAGTCAAGCTAATGTGTTATTTCCACATCAAGATGAACTTAACAGGTACCAAAATCCTGACAGCATTAGATGTAGGGAAATGACCTCCCTTTCCCAGATTTCATGGTAGCACATATCCTTCCAGAATTTGTGAATTAACCTAACAGCTGCCAACTCCTGTTGGATACAACCTTCAAAATGGACCAGAATCCAGGGATGGAGAAATGACTAAAAGGCAGTGTTCGAAACCAGGGCAAACAATGCATCTCACAAATCCTCAGACATTCTGTAGCAGAGAAATGGGAATAAATGGCAATGTTTCAATTCTTCCAGAAATTATGTGCTTGGTTTTTAATTTTTTTTTAGAATGTAGTCTATTAAAAATACATTAAGTAATCAAAAATACATACATTTTTAAAGGAATACTTAAGTACAGATCATTATTTCAATTTCAGAATAATTCATTTGAGAAATCCTTCTAATTAATGTAACATTCATTTTTAATTGCCAAAAGATTAGATGAATTCATCTCTCTTTTGCTGCATAAGTTTAAATGAACAACTTTAAATGCCCTTTCTATTTATGGAAAGCTATTTTGTCAGTTTATTTTAGAAGAAAAAACATAGTTATTTTCTTTTTGCAGGAAAAATAATAAATTAAATCTGTGGTGAAGATACCAACAGAACTGGGCAATGAATCTGGTTTTTATTAAAGGTAAATCTTATTCTCTTGTGCCATGATTAACAGGGAAATTTTTCAGGAAACAACCTGGGAAGAGAGAATCCCTGGGTCAAGAGAATCCCTTACTACATTTTTGCCAAATACTACTTAATTCCATTCTCAGAAAAGTTGTTGCTGTTAAAACAGAGGCAAAAGAACTTAAAACCAGCATGTGGGAGCACTGGAATACACAGCATGTTACTCTGCTCAAAATTGTTTATAAAATTGATGCACAAGCCTTGATCCCACAGCAGTCCCTCTAGCCTTTCCAATTTCACAAATAACTATTAAATAACTGAGGAGGAACCAGAACTGGTGATCAGTCCACAAGGTTAAAAAAATAGAATTAACTTTGTATTTCCCCCCTCTCCTGTGACCATGTTCAAAGCTGCACTGCCATTATCTCCTGCACTGTTATCTCCTGAAAAAACATATTTCCTGGAGGGAATGAGACATTCCTTGGAACTTGAGTTGTTTGCACAAGGAACCACGTGTGTGCAAGCCGGTCTGGCCATGGAGCCACCACACACTTGGTTCTTTGGCATAATGCTTGGGGCACTCCTGGGGCCAGGGCCTTACCCTGGCCGTGCTTGTGTTTGGAATTCAATCCCCTGGAGCACAGCAGAGGTTGGACCCTGCACAGGGATCTGCCAGCCATGACACTGGCAAGTCCTGGCCCAGCTGTGGCCCTGCTGAGCCACAGGGATGCTCAGTCCCTGTGAATCCAGCACAACCCAGGCTGCACAAACCAGCTGGGTGCTCCTCTGCTCCAGGGGGTTTCCAAATGCCTTCTGTCCCTTCATGGTCGCCAGAACTGATGCCTTGAGAGGCTGTCCTAGGACAGAGGCTGGGCAGAGTTACAGAATGAAGCAGGGATTTATTAAAAGCATTTCCTCCATGGATGCACCTTGGGCAGCACAAGAGCCCAGCCAGGGCTGCACCCAAGATGAACCAAAATGGGCACAAAATGGACACCGGGCACGGGCTCTGGCACTTTGATCAGTTCTGCTCCATTTGCACCTTGGAGTTCATTGTCCAATTCCAGCTTTAGGTTATCAAGTCCCATCCTTCTTGTTTTTCTCTCTTCAGCCCACGTTGTTTGTGCTCTTGGGCCTGAGATTTGGATCATTTGTCCTTGGTCCCCAGCTAGAGAAGGAATTGTTTTGTCTGCCTGCTCTGTGAGGAGAGCTCACCATCCCCTAATACAAAGCTCAGACCTGCACACTAAAACAGCACAGAATCTGAAAAATATAAAAGCTAAAACTTAAGGCATCAGTCACAAGATCTGTTTGACAGCACTCCCAAGCACTGAGTCCCGTGTTCCCAAAATCAGCCTCCAGCAAAACACAGACACCTGTTTTACTAGGTTAATTTACAGGGAGCTGACTCAGCTGATTGTTTTGAAAATAAACAAATAAACTGGTGTTTTAAAGCATTTTAGAATTATAGAAAACCTCATCTTCTACTTCCAGGGATTCATTTCCAGGCTTGCTTCAGCTCAGTGAGCAAACATAGGGCCTAAGTCATAAATTGCTATTTGTAAAAATTAGAAAAACATATAATTTTATTAGGCATTAAATTAACTACATAGAAAGAATGAGAAAACATTAGGTTGTCTCTGATTTTTTTACCTAATAGACAGTATTGCATTTAAATGAACACGATAATTCTTAGACTTTAATTCAAACAAACCTAATTGTGCATGGATCACTTTGAATATGATAAAATGGAAAGCATACATCAATGAATTTAATATTTACTGCATTACTTAACTGTACATTAAACTGAAGCAAAAAAAAAGAAAAAATATTTGATGGGTTGATTTGCTTTATAAATAACAATAACCTAGTCGAAGCTCATGGGAGACTTTGCTAACAGTAAGCTTTACTGGTTTATGTAATTTTTTAAAGATTCTTTTAGTTGCTTGTTAATAAAAGAGACAATAGGGCTACAGACAGTTTAAATTGCCCATGGAAAATAAATGTCAGTTCTATATGTACTTGCAGTTAGATTAAATGTTAATGACCTCAAGGGAAACAACACAAAATGTGTCCACTACTATTTAAAGCATCATCATGAAACACCAGCATACCAAAATGGAATAATTAAATACATTTGAAAGGCAGCAAGTTAACAGGTTGCTAATTCCATTATTTGCATGGTGATGTGAAAAGCAAAGAATGGAGAGGGCAGCAGCAATTTATGGCACCTCAGCAAGGTCCAACACAAAAAGTTAGGTGCTATTCATATCTACCTAAGATTTAAAAATATTTTTTTATTATTAAACTGAAAATATCCAGATTTTGTGCTAGCTCCACTTAATAAAAGTGTGAAATTTGCATTGTTCTATGACAGTGTATTTTAATCTTCCTTTATTCTCTGTCTTTTGAGTCTGTTTAAAGTGCACCTCCAAACAAGCAGAAGAATGGAGGGGAGGAGGTCACAGTCCTTACATAATGTTATTTTCTCTTTTTAACATTTTCTTTAACAAAAGATCCTGCCTAAAATAACCCTGTCTATTGAAAATTGCTCTAATTTAGTTTTCCAAGACAGAAAAGGACTAATAATTACACTTCCATTTTTTTTAGGGCACAGCTTTATTTGATTAAACAATAAAACTGCCTTGTGCAGGTTTTCAGCCCCTGTATTTCCTATTTCCACTATAACCTAGTGGAGAATTCAGAACCCTTTTCACTGAAACTAATTATCAGCACCACCTCATCTCTCAAGCCTGACCCAAGCACTGGGCAGAGCAGAGCAGCCCTCAGCTCTCACACCACAGGCCTGCCAGTGACAATCTTAAATACTCATGGCACAGTCAACGTTTGCACAATTAGAATGAGGCATCATTCTGGTGCCATTCCAAAGGAGATGGATTTCCAGGTACAATTCCTCCCAGCCTCTTTGGAATGAGGCACAGCCATCACTCCTAACTCGTGACTGAGCAGTGTGCAAACCACAGGGATCCTGCATATCAGTTGAACCAGCTGGCAAAGCTGGGTTAAAGCTCTGTTCCTCTGGAACATTCTGCACCAAGACAAGTGTTACTGGTAATTACATCATTCCAGGCTATCCTGATATTCTGCTGGGGTGGATGCAGAGCCAGGTTGGAGCAAAGGTTCCTGCTAAGCCTACTGCTGGCAGGGCAGATACTGGATACTCTGTAGTATAGGAAGTGTAGGAAACACTTTGTCTGGATCTATCCCAGCACCTGCCAAGCTGTGCTTTGGGCAGGTTTTCATTCTATTGCCTTCAGGACTGATGTTTCTTGAATGAAGATTCCTGGTTTCTTAGAAAACTCTGTCATGGTATTTCACATTTCCAGACATGTTCACAGAGCAGGACTCAAACCTGCACTAGACAAATGCTACTCTGAACAACTGAGGGAGAGCTGGGGGTGTTTATCCTGGAGAAAAGGAGACTCAGGGGTGACCTTATCACCCTCCACAATCCCTGAAAGGTGCCTGTGCTCAGGTGGGGTTGGGCTCTGTCTCCAGCCACCAACTAACAGAAGGAGAGGACAGTCTCAAGCTGCACCAAGGGAAATACAGGTTGGACATTAGGAAGAAGTTTTTCACCGAACGAGTGATTAAGTTCTGGAATGGTCTGCCCAGGGAGGTGGTGGAGTCACCATCCCTGGATGTGTTTAAAAACAGACTGGATGTGGCACTCAGTGCCATGGTTTAGTTGAAGTGTTAGGGCTTTTAAAGAATCTAGTGAGGATTCAAAAGCCCCGCTGGAAGAAATATTACAGAAGATGCATGATCTGCGACCCACTGCATTCCCAAGATTACACCACCAGCACAGGCCTAGCAACGATTTTGGGCTCTCAGATCTCACTGAAGTGGGAGATGAAGCACAGCTTTGTCTCTGAGGGCCTCTGCTGCAGCTTCTGAGTGTAAGCAGGTGCTTTCTTTCACCACCTGTGCCAGTGCCCTGATGCTCCAGTTCCTGGGCAGGCACATCCCCCCAAGGGAAAATGGAGAATGAAATCCACTTGTTCAGCCTCCCATGAACATGCCTGACGGGAAGTAGGATGAATCCCACACATGGAGAGTTTGGGAAACTATTCTTGTGCTTTGGATCTACACCAGACCCTATTCTTCAGGCATTCCTCCCCTAACCCGTACAGGTTTAAGTTTAAACACCTACACGTATTTTAATAATGTGTATCCCAGGTCTAATTCTCTTTTTCTCTACACTTAATTCTGACATTAATGAGAGCTACATGTGTGGGTACACATAGAACTGACTCCAGGCAGTTTTACAGCTTGATCTTTTTAATGCAATTAGAAAAGCATATTGAAATGCTTAATCTGTGTGTTTGGGGAGAAATGCTTAATGATGCCTAATTAAGGTATAAAATTTACATTTTGAAAACTAGTATCCAGGCACCACAATAATCAAAATATTTCCAGAAATCACAATAGAAAAAATTATATATTATAAATTATACATGGTTTGCTGGCAACTGTTCATGAATCTCTTAGTTTGTTTGGGTTTGGGTTTTGGTTTGGGGGACCCTGAGGCAGGTTGGCTTGCTTGTTCTTTGAACCAGAGTTTTGGATACACTTCAGTTACCCAAATTAAAAACTAACTAAAAATTAACCAAATCAACTATCTGCAGCTGAGTGAACCACAACAGTATTTGTCTTTTCAGAAGAAGCAGGCAAGCCTGGGGGCTGTAACTTTAAGTTACTCACTTTTTTCCTTGTAAGAAGCCATCTGTAAACAATGCACAATATTATCTCTGCCAAATAACTCACTTCCTTTATCCCTTTTCTATTTGTGAGTGTTTTACTTAGGGCCTTGCTCTGCTAACTGTTACAAGTCCACAAAACTTGAAATCCCCACCACATAGTGAAGGCCACTCATGTAAGACAAGGTGTTACACAGAAGTTCTACACTATTTAGAATTGTTTGCCTTAATGTTACAGAGATGATCTGGCACACAACATGCAATCAGAACTGTTACAAAGAGCCTTTAACACCAGCATGAAAAACTAGGTTTTAGGACTAGAAGAATCAGAAAAGGGAAACAAAAGGGAGAGGGAGGCAAGAGGAAAAAAAAAATTAATTTGCTTAACTTGATGCTGTGCTGTTAAACACCACTACCTGCTGCATGTCTGTTTGACTGAGTATTCATTTTGCTCTTTTGGAGGCACTTTTGTTTATTCAATCTATTTTGCAGCTTCACAGCCAAATCTTTTCCTGAAGTTAGCCCAGAAGCTCAGCTTTTTAAACAGCATACTGTGCAATTTTTTAGAGGCTCCTAACCAATTCCAACATTAGAATTGAAATAGAAGGCAGAGATCTAGGTAGGAAAGAAAAATTATTCTACACTCATATTCCTAAATCCTAAGACATAATCTAATTATAGTGTTTTAGGGTCTGATGTTGCAAGTTTTCATAATTTCCTTATCAACTTGCTTTACAATTTAACATTACTTTCCCCCCAAAACTTGCAGCTCTTCAAATACAGTTTTTATGCCATTGTTTTCTTCAACACTAGGAAACAACATCCTAAAGTCCAATATTTCTTACACATACACAATCTCACTGTGAGTTCATCATCATCAAAGATGATCTTTGCAAAATGCAGCACACAGCATTTTTTTTTCATTCCCAGAAAAAGTATATGGCATTTGGATGTATTTTGGCTCACTGCCTGATGTCAGAGCAAGTTCTGTGGTTCACAGTTATGTTTCTGACAGTTATGAATTTTGATGTGCAGCTCAGTGAAACAATAGATGAGGATTCCTACAAGGTTGTGCCTTCATTATGGACTTTTACAGTACTGTCAGTTATGAAATCCAGTGAGTTTATGAGGACATATTGGAAAATCAGAGTAATTTCTAATGATATTCAAACTGCCAGATTAAAGACCCAAAGATGTTTGAGCACTTGCCACTCCTCACCTCTGCAACTCAAAGTGTTTCCAAGAATAACTCTAAACCATCCAAACATTGCTTTTGTACTGTGATAGCACTGAATAGCTTCTTAGAATCATCACAGAATCCTTAGGGTTGGAAAAGACCTTTCAGGTCATCAAGTCCAACCATCAACCAGCACCACCATGTTCATCATCTGTGTCCCTAAGTGCCACATCCACACATTTTTTGGCACATTCCAGGCATGGTGACTCCACCACTGCCCTGGGCAGCCCATGCAAATGCTCTACAACCCCCATCACAAGGAAAAAATTCCCTAATATTCGGCCTGATCCTCTCCTGACACAGCTTGAGGTTGTTTCTCCTTGTCCATGTTCCTTGGGAGCAGATCCCGACCCCCCCCCCCCCGCCGTCCCCCCCCGGCAGGGACACGGGCAAGGCCANCCCCCCGGCTGTCACCTCCTGGCAGGGACTTGTGCAGAGCCAGAAAGTCCCACCTGAGCCTCCTTTTCTCCAGGCTCAGCCCTTTCCCAGCTCCCTCAGGTGTTGCTCATAAGGCTTGTGCTCCAGACCCTTTTTACAGAGCTTTGGCTGTAAGAAAAAAACCAACAAAATCAAAAGCCAAGGAAATAAAATTTAGGAAACCCACAGACCCACAGCTGCACAAAACCTACTCCAAAATGTTCTCTGCATTTTTCTGTTTACTTGGCGAGCGTTCAGTAGCTAAGTTTTGACATTTATTAGCCATTAAGCACAGATGGCTATCAGTTATTAAGAAGATGTGGTCACCACAAGTTTCAAAGAATTTGGTTCTGGTGCTGTCCAGAGTCTGCAGCAGCTGGAGGTGAGATCTGCTGCTCTCAGATGCTCATCCTGCCACAGACACCCAGAGAATCCCAGCAGTTCTCTACAGGCACCAGGGGCAGGGAGCCCTCGGGCACAGGAGACTTCAGCAGCCATCACAGCAGCCCAAGGCAGGACTTGAGAGCAGCTCCATCCCCAGATGTCACACAAACCCCAGAGCTCCCACGAGGTCAGTAATCCTCACACCAGGCACTCCAGGGGCTCTGTCCTGCCAGCTGGCACCTGCAGCTGACCTAGACTAGTCTACTGTAGCCACTTGAAAAAGGCACAAAATTTAGGAGTAATAAGGAATTAAAAATAAATTTTAAAACCCCACTGGAACACATCCCACCAAATACACAAAACTCCTTTACTATCATGAAATAAAACATCAAACCATCTTGCGAGTTCAGAGGTACAGCAGAAATCTGACCTTGGGTTTCTGCAAAAAAACACTGCAGGATTTATCCAATGGACCATTCAGAACAGCAAAAAACAGAATGATCTATACTTCCCAAGGTATTTTACAGCTCATCCTCTATTTTTAAAAAATGTTAGATCATACCAAAAACCTACTATATTCTGGCTGTGAAGAATCTCACTGAGTGATTTAAACCTTGAGATCCATTTAAAAATTAATTCCATTAAAAGTATGAAGTTAAGACATAAATAAAACAGAACTTAATTTATCATAATATATCACAGCATTTTGATCAAATGTTTGCAGAAAGATGTTGAAATGCCTTTCCACACTACTTTAAACCTAATTTCTGACAGCAGCAGCCTAGGATGTAATGAGAGCTGTTACCAATTCTGTGGTTGTCTTCAGAGCAATTGACCACCAAAGCCTGTGTTTTACTTCAGGCAGAATTGCGTTCACCAGCTCTGAAAACTGGACAGAAATGAGTTTGGACCTGGGTCACATTCCTCTCAGCACCCTCCACCAATTCCACGCTGATAGCTGTTCCCACAGGAAGATCCTCTTGAGGATTATTTTAAGAACAAACCCAGCCCTGTGTCAGCCACACATGAAGCCCAGGAGAGGAAGGAGGGATTGATTTGGAAGCTCCTGGCTGCCCTCAGTGGGCCTGGAGCCATTCCCACACTCCCGAGCAGCAGCGGTGGAGCAGGATGGTGCCCGGTGTGCCCCAGGGGGTTTGGGGTGCCAGGCCATGGGGACAGGCTGGGCCAGGGCAGGGGCTCTCCAGCTGCCTTGGATGTGGGACTGGAACCTGGCAGCTGCCAGAGCGGCCGATGGAGCCCCGGCAGGTGAGTGGGCAAGGGCAGCTCTCCCTGGGCCAGGCCCAGAGAGGGCCCGGGTGGGCCTGGGCTGGCCCACAGGGATCGGTCCCCTTTGGGAACAACGGGGCATTCCTGGGAGGCTGCTCCAGAGCTGATGGCGGCTTTGGTGCTGGCTGTGGGGACAGGCCTGGCAGGGAATGGCAGGCTTCTGGCCATGCCAGGGCACACCCACATCTGCTGTCACCGTCAGGCAGGAGGCTGTGGGCACTAACAGGGGAGCAGCTCTCATTCCATCACCATACTGGCTGGAGCAGGTACTGGTGGTAACAACACTTATGGCAATGGAACCCCCAGAACAGTGTTTGCCCCAACAGTTGCCTTGGCGACAGAACCCCCCGAGTGGTGTTTGTCCCAAGGAACCCTCAAGGCTGCCCAAGCACCATGGCAGGTACAGCAGCAGGGTCCTGCTCCCTCCAGGTACCCCCAGCTGACTCTGCCTGCCAGTATCTCACCCCATCACCCCTCTCTCTTCCCCCAACAGAGAGGTTCCCTCTTCAGCTGACAGTGGTGAAGGTTCCTGGCGTGAGCTTCCCTTCCCTGGGAGCTGCCTGGGAGCTGCCTTCTGTCCCCAGGCTGCCACTGTCCTCTGGGCCTGTCCAGCTCCACACTGGCTCCCACCAGCTGGTCCCAGTTACCACCAGGCAGGGGGTCCCAGGGACCCTGGGGCAGGTGATGCATCTTCCCCCTGTGGTGCATCTTCCCCAGCTGGTGCAGCTGCCCCTCGGGGCTGCTCTCTGTCCCCCTGCCTATGGCTGGGTACAGCAGGTGGTGATGGGGACACTGCTGCCCCAGCAGCCAAGGGCTGTGGTCCAGGAAGAGGCCCTTTACCCCATAGGCTCTAGTGTGTTCCAAATCCACCATCAACCTGCCCTGGCTCTATCAGCTGGCACAACTACCACGGAGCCCGAAGGTAAGTTTTGGGGGGTGGCAAAGCCCACGCACTGGCACACAAGCTGAGGAAAGCTTCAATCTCTCGGGGTTCCATTTTCAGAAGCGGTGACCACGGATCTGCCTGGGGAGGGACCAGCTGCCACCACAGAGGCCATTCCTGAGCAGGCAGGGGACAGCACCAACACCCATCTGTTTGCCTGGCCTGACACCGCAGTGAGCGAGGACACCGACCTCGGCAGCCCCAACAGCTCCACCTTGGATGCTCTCCTGGATGAACTCTCTGAGTACCTGGAGGACAGTGGCTGCCTTGACAAGCAGGCGGAGTTGGCACAGGAAGGGGACAATGAGGACACCATCTTGGCTGCCAACGTCCCCAGCTTGACGGCCGAAGACCTCGATGAGTTCCTTGAATTCTGTGAGTGCCTGCTGGAAGATGATCATCCCAAGAAGCCGGTGGTGGAGGCACAGCAAAAGAACAATCAAGATGCCAGCCCTGCCATGCCCAACCTGACCCCCTCTGCCAGCCCACCCACTGCCTCCCAGCCTCACTCACCACACACGGCCCAGATGGAGGAGGAGGAAGCACCGCAGAGGCAGCCACCGAGCATCATCACTATCCATGTGCGCCCCAAACCAGGAGAGCTGGAAGCAGCTGGGCCAAGAGCTGCGCAGCAGCCAGCAGCCCCACGAGCTAAGAGACCTGCCCGCAGGACCATGGCCCAGCCAGCAAGGAAACGACGGCGGCGGTGATGCAGCAGCCAGACCAGTGACCTGCATCCAGAGCGCCAGCCCTCTCCTACACTCCTCATTCCCATTGGTCATTAAAGACTTGTTTTGCAGCCCATCTGTCTGCTGGGGGTCATACTCACAGTGGGAGGGGGGTGATGCCTCAGGGCAGCCTCTGCCCACCCCACGTGGGGCCAGGCTGGGCTGGGGACGGTGACCAAGGGTGGTCAGAGTCCTCAGAGCACCAAGCAGCAGGACAGGCATCACAGAGGCACCAGGAGCGGGGAGTGCAGTGCTGGGAATGTGCACTGAGCTTCCCACTTGGTTTGACTGCCAGAGGGCAGGGAAAGAGGGACCTGCCCCAAGCAGGGAAACCTTTCCTTGGCAGGGAGTGGATGAGATAGAACACTGTGGGATGGTTCTCTTGGGGATGTTGAAGTGCCCCAAGTGCTGACATAGCACTCTGTTGCTTTCCACGTAGAAAGCATCCAGATATTTTAGAGATTTATACTGCCTCTGTTGAGAAGTTCATTCCTTAGAGTCTTTCCTAATGAGAGGACCCCCCTCCCAAAAAAAAAAAAAAAAAAAAGTATTTTAGAGAAACTTTGGTTGTGCAAATGCCAGCTGACTGTGATGAACATCAGCACCTACAGCCCTAACAAAACCAGAGAAGCTCAAGTGGAACTCAAAGAGTTCAAAGTTTCCCTAAGAAACAGAAAAGAAGTAACAGTAACTGCAATAAAACAGTGAATTAAAACACCTTCTGAAAGCTGTGCACATTCTATAGACTTTTCTTAAAGATATCTCTGAATGACCTTAGTGGACCAGATGTGCTGCACTGAGCATCAGGACCCTGAGAAAACACCATCCCTTCTTATATTATTTGCCATTCCAGCTGTCCTTCCTCTTCCCCAACAGCATAGAAACTAATGCTGTCTATCAGGCATAAAAGAAAATGTGATATATGATAAAATATTTTCACATAGCACAGATGCCTCCAAAGGTTTCTATTTCTATTAATATCTGATTGCTCAGTCTTACATAAAATCCTATAATAATGAAAATATTCATTTTCCATTGTTTTTGTCTAGTTTCATCACCATCATTCTTACTACCATTTTTTGGTAGGAAAGACAGATTCTGTTTTTAAGTGCCTTCATCCCATCCCTAACAAAATTCAATCCAGTCTTCATTAAAGTTACCTAAGTGTATAGGAGGTCAAGACACAGTGAGCTCCAATTGTTTCCTGAATGAGAACTAATTTTCCAGTTATTGTTCAAAAATTATACAGAAGTATAAGCAAAGATAATTGAAGAACATTGCACAGTTTGAGCTCATTAAAATCCCCACAAATGCCAACATGAAACATACTGTTTTGTACTTCCAGGAAAACAGTGACTTCTTTTACCTTGCAAAAGTGAAAAATGTGAAAATTCCTCACGGTTAAATGAATAATACCCACAGCAGCTTCTGTGGCCCATGGAACCTTGGTCAGAGCCAGGTCCCCAGGAGCTGCAGCGTTCAGAGCTGAGGTCTCACATGGAGGTCACACTAACACAGGAAGCTCCCTGAGCACCACTCACAACACTTCCCCACCAACACCTGCAAGACAGGAACTTCTGGTTCCATCAAAGTAGCTCATTGGCAAGGCAAGCAAAATATTAAGTTAAAAATATTATATTTCAACTGCAAACCTACCTAAACGCTCAAATGTCTTCCTTTGTTGCCTTCTTTTCAAATACTCTATGTCATAGCAATGAATTACATTTGGCCTGAATTTGTAGCAGTTTAATCTCCTGTGACACTAAACACACCTCTCTTTTCCCTGACACCACTTACCTGCCTGTTACATGAAGGTTGTGACCTCAAGGACAGCAAGGAAATCCTTCAACATCAGCTTCCAGAAAATGGAATGCGGGTTTGGCATTCCATGTACTTCACCACTGACTTTCTCACCACTTACAGGATGATCCCAGCACTCCCAAAAGGAGCACAGAGAACACAGTGACAGGGTATAAACAGTAAGCACAGCAGAGCACCACAAACTGCTCAGACTTCCTTTTGTAGATGCAGATATGGACCAGTGAGGCATGATCTGACCACCATGTATTGTTTAAGTGTTATTGCACCTCCTCAGATCTGGGCTTTTGGAGATGATTAACGTTTCCAAAAAGCTTTAAACATCAGCACCGATTTCCAGCAGGCCCACACGGCTCTGAGTGTTACACACCAAGCAGAATGATCCCAGTCAAAAGCTCAGGAGCAGTCACAACCAAAGAAAAGCTCAGGATGCATCACAACCTTCAAATAAGTTCCTACAGCTGTACCAGATACTGGTGTGCTGCAGGTGTTCCCACTCAGTGACTACTCAAAATAAAGTCAGGTTTCACAATACAGTGACCAGAGCTCACCTATGGTGACACATCACAACTGAAGATTGATCCAACCTGATTTCTGAATCCTAAAACTGCCACTTTCTAAAACAGCATACCTGAACATAAAAGGAAAACTAAAAGTATGAACAAAAAAATGCGGTTTCCTTTACAAATACCAAAATAAAGAAACCTTGTCTTGGAGCGGTCTCTCTCTGAAAGGCTTGTTCTAGAAGGACCCTTTTCATAATAAATATGTCATATATAAAACGTTACTTTTGCTGAAATGCCAATACTTCAAGCCTCTTACCCCCTGCAGTTACCTCCAGCAGTATAATTAATACTTAATCATGGCTGTGGTATTCATAGGCAATGACACCTAGTGTGCTTTCGACAAGATAAAAATAAATTATCTATTCTCTCTTTCTACATGAAGATCTGCTCTTGCAAATTATTGGGAATTTGACTAACTACACTGAACCCAAATACAGATATTTTCAAAACTGGGCCTTCACTTGTATTGATTTTCCTTCATCCACAGGGAATTAAGCCAAGGAAGCAAGCCTGTAAAGTCTGCTTTATGGAACACAGGAAATAAATATGTAATTAAAAAAATCAGGTATTCCATACAGCACCAGTTATCACTGTCAGTTCTGTTACTCAGTACAAACCATATAGATTAAGTGCCTTTTACAAACATCTCTAAATTAACATCAAAATTAGCTCATTGCACTAACTTGCAGGAAAAAAGGTGCTCTTTGCTTATCCTGCAGTTTAAGAACTACCATAGAACACCCAAATATGCAAGATGCTCGGAAGCAAAGTTCTTCCTGAACCAAATGGCTGCAGTGACACAGGACACAACCTGGGGTCAGTGCAAACCCAGAACTGCCTGGCAAGAGAAGGCTTTAGTCAGGTGCAGGATTCCCCTTCCTCTGCAGCCTCACTCACAAGTCTCTTGAGACAGTATTCCACCTGTCTCAGCCCTGAAGGAAAACTTCCTCTGGGGGGAGCACCAATGCTATTCCACTGGCCACAACCATCTGGAGAAATAACTTTACTCACCAGAATAAAGAGGGGGATCTGCCCATCAGCCGTGGCTTGAGAACAGCACACCAGATTTCTTCAGGAGAGGGCATAGATGGCAGACAAGCAGCACTTACAGCAGAGGGACAGTGGAGCCACAAGCAGAATCCAAGAAGGCTGCAAGCATCTGCCCCTTCAGAGGGCTGAAAGCTTCTGCTCTGCCCTTTAATGCAGCCCCTGATATATTTAAATGCATTTCACCTGTGTGCCTGCTTCTGTTTGGTCAGTGCTTGGCTCATTGCCTTCAGTACCAGGCACTGTCTGACACAGCTGTACCCATCAGGGATGGGGCTCAGCCACAGCCCCACTCCCAATTACCACCAGCTGTGTGCCTACAACAGGCATAGGGGACACAATTTCCAACTGATTAAGGACAAGGGGTACCAAGAAAAATTCCTGATCGCCACACAGTGAAGAAAACTGAAGCTCACTTAACAACTGAGTTCAGTTTGCAGCAGGCAGTGGGTGGGAAAAAGAAGAAAGAGAAATGAAATCTTTAATAGCTCACCAGGAGCTCACCAAGGAGAGCCTGGCATACTACTGAAATATTAGTCAGAAAAAAAATACATGGGAAAAAACCTCTTAGAAATGCTTTGCAGTGTAATCTGGTCTCACAGCAGTGAATTTAAAAGTGAGTGTTTGTTATATATAAGTGCATGATTTCTGAATTCAAGTAACAACCTTTTCTCTACCTCTTTAATCCTTTTTGGTTTCCATAATTCTCTGCCATACCTAGCAGTATTTCTCTCAAGTCCTGATGAAACTCAGACAGTGCTCCAATGTCTTATCATAGAGCCCACTGTATAAGGTCATACTGAATATTCTGCATTTCAGGAGTATTTTGACAGCAGGCCAAAGTACCTTTCTAAGGCCATTTAAATTAAAATTACCATGGCTGATAATTCTGAGGCTGAAATCGTACAGGGATACATGAGGAAAAGCTTCAGTTCCATGGCAATGAACTGTATATTGCAATAAAGCCTATAAACCAAGTCATGATTAATTTTCACAGGAAAATAATGCCAGCCAAGAGCAAAAACATAAATTCAAGTAGCTCTTTTTGTGATACTTAGGGTTCTTGTTCTTAAAAAATTAGTTGGTTGTGGCTTTTTTTCAAATTAATTATCCTACATTGTGAAATCAGAATAATTTATCCAGAGCAAAAGAAAGCAGACAGGTTAGCCTGATCACAATGGGATCAGAATTGGATGTTATTCAACGATTGCCCAGACATACCTGGGCCTTTTAAATGCCTTTCCCCCCTTATCCAAAATACAGAAAAATCAAATCAATGATTAAGAGCTTCACACCAGTGATTGCATTTAATTTCACCTAGGTGTCATGTAGTATTTCAAAGATTTTTTAAAAGTCAGCAAGCTCTTGTCCTTGTAGCAAGCTTTATTACTAGAGGTTTATAATTGTTTAAATTTTAAAAAGTAGGATTTCTTCTGCAGCTAATAAATCAATTTTAATTCAGCACAAAACAAGTTCATATGCTCATTCTTCAAAAGCATTTTGGCAGCTCTGTTAGTAAGAACATGTATGTTAATTCCAGTACTTATTCTTTATAAATAATGCTCTAATTTATGCTGGGTTTGCCTTTGAAATATTAATGACATCGTTCTTGTACCATAAAATCTTTTTTTAACTAGTAAGAGAGTAACTATCAGGCCTACTAGTTAGGCCTAATTTTCTTCCTGTGTTTGCTGTTTGTTTTGCTTTGGGGTTCATTTTTTGCCTTGGTTTTGTTTTTTTAATTGCTGTTGAAAATTAACATAGTACCCATCTTTCATCAGTCTGTCAGATCTTTGAGTTTTACAGTATTTCTTTTCAACAGTACAGAAGCTAAACTATTTTAGTGATTAGTGTTCATAGATTCATGTTTCTAGTTTCATCAATAAATCCATGTTTTGCAAGTCTTCAAATATTTACACATTTTATTTCTCCTAGTACTTTAAAGACCCCTTTGTTTTGCCAACAGTCTTTTTTGTCTTGTAAACAGATGCATGAAAGATCTATACCCTAAATTACTACATCATATCTCAAATATTCTCCAAGAATATTAATTGTATCACTCCTGGGCTCTTACATTGACATCCTGTTTCCCTGAGCAGTGTGACAGTATAAAATGACAGGATAAAGACCGCATCCCTCTGTAAAGTTTCTGACTAGCATTAACCACAGAAAAGTTGATGTGGGATGTAAAATATATAGCATCAATCCTAAAAAAAATCCCATGAAATATAAAGAAGTTCGTATTTTATTGTAGAGAGATAATAAAAATAAAAAGCAGGAAAAATGTTTGCAGTTGGTAGCAAAGATATTCCTTTCTCTTTTCAGCTGCTTTCCACTTTCTCATTGATCAGACGCTGTGCCATCAAAGACAAAGAAAAATGTCATATTTAACACTGAAATATCATTCTGTCATTAAAGCTTAGGCACTACATTGGCTAAAAAATCCTGGGAGTGTTTATTTCAAGGATGCTGCTTGCTCCGTGGGGGATGAGTTCTCATGGAACGCCTTTACTTCCCTCCACATCTGCAGCGCTGTGTGGGAACAGCCCCTTCTGTGGCAGGCAGCCTTCCTCAGTGCTTGTCCTGCAGCAGCCCTTGCACATGTGCTGCCAGAGCAGCACACAGCGGCTCAGAATCACCTGCTTTCCCAGATTAGGAGGTGAGTGCAAGCTGGCTTCCCACTTGTTCCTGGCTGCTGCCTCTCGGGAGCCCTGCCTGGGAGCAAAGGCACTGGGCACAGTTCAGAGATGTGTTTGCCACCACCCATCAGGCCAAGGAGGCGGTGCCTGTGCTCTGAGGACAGACAGCCTTTTCCACTGCAACACTGACACACTGAACCAAAACACGGCTCTCCCCTCAGCCCCTTCTCACTCTCACCAGGGTGTCTCCACCCCCATCTCCGGTTACAGCAGCCAGATGTGTTCCCAGCCCTTGTGGGGCCACAAAGGCACATACGAGAACACCTCTGTGTTCCTCCTGCTGCCTTTTCCAGCCTCTGCTCCTGCTCCTTTTTATTCCATATCTCCTCAGAGGTGCAATCAAGCAGAACTTTCCACTTGAAAATCCCTCAACTCTTCCCCAGAGACCTCCCTTCTGAATTTCAGCCTGATCCTTCCTCTCCTGCATAATCCCTCGCTTCTGCAGGCTCTGACTCCCATATCAGCTTGCTGTAGCCCCTACACTGACCCAACAAGGTTAGTAAATAACAGAGAGGCTTATTCTGCAAATGCTTCCATCCTTCCTCCCACCTGTGACCCTCTGCAAGCTTTACAGAAAACCAGGAAGAAACAAGCAGGCACTCAAATCGTTAAATAAAACAACTGGTCCGCTTTAATTAAAGCCACCAAGATAAACACATAGTCTCTGGACAGACCAAAGCAACCTGGATGAGGTTCCTTTTAGCTCTGTGCATATAAAAGCCCTAAAGAAATAGGATGCTTTTTGTCAAGTTAACTGTAAAAATTCATTGATTCAAGTGGGAAATAGCATTGCTGAAAGACACTTTTGCCCACCCATTCCCACTGTGATGCACTACACAGGCCTGTATTCCACTCAAGGAGACCTCAGAATATTACAGATCAGTCATTAATTTCCAAAGAATTATATAGGAGCATTCTGAGCAGATGGAAATTTGGGGGGGTTAAGCAGGTATAGATTCATAGAGTAAACTTGTGACCCCATTCATGACAATGAAAATTTCCCACTGCTTAAAATGAGAAACTGCTTCATGCATACGATCAGTGACTTTGGATCTTTCTGTCTGCAACATCTCTTGCTATTTACTACTCTGTTATTTTGCCTGTGCTGAAGTGAGAATTGATGCAGTTGGCACGTTGGGAAGCAGCAGCATGGGGAGAAGGGCTCACAGGAAAATAAACTCACTCATTCCACCTCTTCAGAAGCATGAGAGAATTGCTGAATGAAGACACAGATTTGCCCAAGGTGGCCTTTCTTTCCTCCCTAGTACTTAGATTATGGTCACTTATTCTCACACAGGATGCATCTGTATGTACAGGACCTGCTGTGGTGTGTTTGTATTTCATGCTGGGAGTCAAATATTCTACCTCCATATGTGTCATCCACATGACATGCTGATTTTCTGAGTCACAGATTAACTGTGAAAGAGAGGACTGGGGAACCAGAAACTCTCAGATGCCTCCCTTGGACTCCCCCTGACCTTCTCAGCATAGCCCATTCTTATGAGTGAGAGAAAATAAAGTTTGCATCTCCTTGTGAATTCCACTAAAATTAGTAGGCAACTGCATAAAAAGAAAGCACAAAACTGACTAAAACTGAACCCTGCTAACCAAATTAAGATTTGAACTGAAGCCACAGCCAGGTAATAAATTAACTATAACACAGACTGGAGTTTGCATTTGATCAAATCAACAGGCAATGAATAAAATGGAAATTGTAAGGCCCTGGGCATTTCAAAACACCCGCTGCAGAAAATAATGGAGCTCATTCCTCTGAGGCAAAGCCTTCAGGCTGTGACAGCTTTGAGGTCACTGCTCCTTTCTGCTCTTTGGACTTGGAGCTAGCAGGGCTTAAGGCTCCTCTGATGCACACACAGTTGGCTAACATAGGGTGACACAGGATGACTTACAAAAAAATATTTTCTGCCAATCTACACAAGTACCTTCCCTTCAGCTTCAGAAAAATCTTTAGATAAACAGAAAGAATTATTGTAGAACCCCAGAACAGTTTAGGCTGGAAAGGACCTTAAAGTCCGTCCAGTACCACCCCCTGCCATGAGCACAAACACCTTCTTCTAGACCAGGTTACTCCAAGCCCTGTCCAGCCTGGCCTTGGACACTTCCAGGGATCCAGGGGCAGCCAGAGCTGCTCTGGGCAGCTTGTCACCTGCACATCCTGTTCTCCCTGAGGACATTAAAAGGACAAGAAGGTAATTTGGAAAGGAAGATGAGTTCTAAGTCTTGCACCATTCTCAGAGTGGCAAAGGCAGAAGTCCAGCTCAGGTAACCAGGTGATATCACTGTAAATGAGCACCTTTATCCTCATGAACCCCTTCAGCCCTCAGATAATCAGGTCTGTGTGCTTTGTACAAGGGGAAGCTACTGTCCCTCTTGAGATGAGAGAGGGAGCTTCGCTTTCCTTAGGGAACAATTAATTTTGCTCCTTTAAACTGCCCTCTCTTCATAGAAAAGAGAAGGAGTTTATGAAGGCCTGTTTCCCTAGGTTAGAAGCAGTCATGGCTTCTGAGCCTGGAAAAGCATGGAAGAGAACTTCAGAGGTAGAGCATCAATATCCTTCCTGTGAAAAGCCAACACAGTGCTGGTGACTAAGCTCCTTGTGTCCTGTCACTGTGCTTTGGACTTACTCCGTGACCTTAGGAGTCCTTACTTGCTTATGCTTCCACCTGCAGACATTCAGAGAATATTGCCTGAATGTTCTTGTGTTCATTTTACTGTCAGAAATTTCTCTAACTCAGTGGAAGGATCTAAACTCTTGGGAATTCATAGTTCTGTTACCGTAAACCTTCAAGAAAGTTAAAAGAGTTTCTCCAAGAAATCTGTAAGTTTAAGCAAAAAACTGTCAGTCAAAACCAGTCTGAAATATATTTAAAAGTAAGCATTGATACCTTTCAAGTCACATTTTGAAAAGCAATACATTATTTGCCTTCTAGCACCTCCATCTTTACATGCATGCTATTGAAATATCTTTTCCTGTGATTTCATTTTTTTTCAATCAATGAGGTCCTGAAGTGCTTTTAATTAAGATCTACTTTTCTGCCTATCACAGGACTCCAAAAGAATCCCAGGACTCCTGGAAGTGGAGCATTAAGAGAAAGCTCCAAATAGTCTAAGACCTGTACTAAAATAATAAAAGTGAACAATAATGAAACTTCCAGTTAATTTGGCTGTCTTCCATCCTCCTCACTTCTCCAGCACTGATTTCTCCAGGTTTTCAGTTCTGCTTTTATCAGAATCCTTTTGAAACCTTGATCTCTTATATTTCCAAGGAATATTATCTAATATTGGTACAACTATTCAAATAAACAACTTCTGCCAGCAAGTATCCAGAATTTCAACGTAAATTCTAATTAGAAATCATGAAGTCTTTAAATAATAAAAATTAAGCACAGGGTAGGGTTCTTGCTTACAAAATTTTACTTTGAGTGATTCACAGCAAAGAAATCATAGTACAGGACAACTACTTAATATTTAGTAAATATCATGATTAGATGAGAAAACTTATAGAGTTCCAGCTGTCAATGACCATAAAAACTGTTACATAACTGGTTTATAATGGTAGTGTGAAAATTCTTTCTGGCAAATGCCTTCTTGTACTAAATATTCATTGTACAGGGATACATTTTTTCTGACAATTTCCTTTCTCCCACGAACATGGCACAGGAAAAGAAGTCTTTACTAAAATTCAACCTCTACAAGACATCTTTCCAGTCATTCCATACCACCTGATGTTTATCTGAAAATAAACTTCCAGTGTCAGCTCCCTGCTCAGATAAACACAAACCTGTCTTTGCAGAAGGCCTGTTCCCACTCCCTGGCTCTTGGATTTGCTGTGAAACCACATATGCTCAATATATGTGATTTCTGAAAGTGTTTCCATGTCACAGCTCTGTTCCTGCCACGTACCCACACTCTGCTCTGTGGAGGGCTGTTGAAAATGCCCATTTGTGCAGGGCAGCCCCACAGTTCTGTGACAAACTGCAATGTGGCTTTTCCATCACTGCCTTCATTTCATCTACAACGGAGAGCGATGAACAGCAACAACTCCCACGTTCCAGTGAGCTGTAAACTCTCTGGTTTGAAAACACCTGCTAAGTCCTCCACCACAGATCAGGAGGCTATGGTGTCACCCTTCAGAACACCTGCTGCAAAGACAGCCCTGGTCCTCAGTCCCCTCCTCCATTTCCTTCTTAAGGACAGAGTCCTTCCAGGCACACGGAGCATGAATTCCAGCCTGGCTCACAGATGCCAGTGAAGGTGGGAGAAGGTATTGTTTATAGCATGGCTTGAAGCTTTGTATGCAGTCCTCACTCAGGAATCTGCAGGTGCCATTCCAGAGACAAACATTTCAATACAAGTCCCAGAGTGGAATTGACCTTTGCTGCATACTAAAATACAAACACAGGGAAAACAACAACAGAACTGTTATCACAACACATTCACTGCTGCCCAGTTTTTCAGTATGCAGTCCACTCTGGGAACCTGCCACCGGTTTGACAGCTCCTGTCCTGTTTATCTTGGTTTTCTAATTCTGTGACCTAATGGCTGCTACCAAGAGGACAAGTACTTTCTGACTTGTAATGACAAGACAAACACTGGGAAAGCAGACCAGGGTTATAAGCAGCTGTAGCAAAATGCCTGTGCAAGGCAGGTCCCTCCTGTCCTGCCAGGCCTCACATTGAGCCTGCACACTATTGCTTTGTCCACAGACTACAAGTGGCGATATGCTACAGGGTGCTGACTTCTTCCTAGGAGGCAAAAGCTCTGCCTGGAAGCAGGGAAAGGAAAGGGAATGATTAAGGTGCCTTTAATGCAACACTTAAAGGTATTATGGTAAGCAATGAAACAAAAAGACTTTCCCTTAACAAAAAATAATCACAACTCCCATGTTTTACCCCAAAGCTCACAGAGTAAGTGCTGCATAGGACTGAAGGTTCTCCCCTAGCTCAGGAGCTATCAGGAAGGTGAGCACTGGGAAGTACAGGGTGGGAGGTCACATGGGGTGAGTGACACAGCCTGCTGAGAACACTGGAATGCCAGCAATGGGATACAGCTGGAAACACTGGTACCACGATTCTGCAACACTGGGGGAGTGTGGGAAGAAGGAGCAGAAGAAGTTCATCATAGAGAAATGTTACATCATGCATAAATGCTATCTTAAATCAATGTACGCAACGGCAGGTTCTGAGCCAACTGAGACATTGGGGTTAGAATATGCCATACATGCTGCTCCATGGGAGCTTGAGCATGGGGCTCTGTAAAGGTCAGAAAAGGGAATTGAATGCTCCAAGTTATTAGGAAAGGGGCAGAACAGAACAGGGACAACAGCACAGTTCCTCACATCAATATGCAGTGCACCTGCACCACGAGTGCTGTTAGCAGTTCCAAAGCACCTCTCTGCAAAAACATACCATGGATTTGGAAAGAGCAAGGGGCAAACAAGAAGTCTGATCAAAGGCATGGAATGGATTTTGTGTGAAGGATAACTGAACAGGCACACCTTTCCATCTGGGGAAACAGCTGACAACAGGCTGTTTTGCATGCTGGGCACACCATTGTTCTGAAGGTCATTCTGTCCTCCACAGGCTCCTTGCAGATGGGGCATTCGGTGCCTGGCTCTGGAGTCACCTGCACATCCCGCTCTGGACGGTGCTCAGGGCAGTAGGAGCTGGGAGCAAAGGAATGGGCAAAGTGAGAAATGCTGGATCCTTCCCCAGAGGTGACCAGGAGCGGGGAGGAGGTATCTGTAATCTGGAATATACTGTGTGACACACCTGCCCTCCTCGGCACAGGGTGGAACCATCTGCCGCAGTCTTGCTTGCAGCACACGATGGTGGCCCCGCTCTGGCCGCAGACACAGCAGTGCTGGAAAGAGCCAAAAAGCCCCAGCAGCAGCAACCTTGGGGCCCCCCTAAGCAGCCTCATGGCTCAGGGCAGGAAGCAGGCTGTGGCCACTGCTGGGTCTCAGCCCACAGAGCAGCCTAGTGGAAGAGGGAGGCTCCTGTGCCAGAGCCTCTGTGGAGCTGCTGGGAGCCAGACGTTGTCCCACAGCAGGCTGGAAGGGCAGAACTTTATTTTGTGGTGTCTGGGCAAAGCTCTGGCAAACGTGGCCCGGCACAAATAGCTCTACTCTTGTCAGGCTCCCACCTTCTTTGCTGCCCGCCTGAATGCAAGTTGGATATCCAAGGGTGAAAGCCCATGAGTGCAACACAATTATTGTCTGGGCGAAAAAGAAGACTGGCAAAAAACTGCAGAAAACAGAAGGAGAGGATAAGGAGAGAGTGGCAGGCACTGCCCATTGCAGTGCTGGAGGGAGCACCCAAAGCCACCCAGCAGGTAGAACACGTGGGCACAGATCCTACCGCAGATGTATGAGTCAGCAGCTGCACGGCGACACAGCATGCGGGGTGCCAGGCACAGAGCTAATGGCACCGAGCATAAGAACATCTGTAGGGTTCATAGCCAGCAACAACAACCACAAAAGAAGGTCTGTCCCTGCCTGCCTGCTGGATGGGAAGGGATAAAGTCCTTGGAGGCCATGGGAACCTGGACCGGAATGCGGGTTCTTTTCCCTGAGAAAGAAAACTCAGGATCCCAGGTTCCTGGTGTCAGTGTGCAGGAGGCGCTTAGCTCTAGCAGATGAGACCAAGTTGCAGGTGGTGGTAGCTTGTCCCTGGGAGACATCCTCGTCCGTGCAGAATTTTAGGAGGCGGCAGCCCAGTCGGGGCCACACCGAGTTGCACCCGAACGTCGGCCCTTTTCCCTGAGAAAGAAAACTCAGGACTCCACGTTCCTGGTGTCAGTCTGTATGAGTTCCTTTATACTACCTGCTTTCACTCTTCTTTTAAAGAATTAGACATTTTATCATAGTATTACTTTTTTAAGTGTCATGCTCATATCTGAGCTAAATTCTCCGTATTGTGCACAATGAAGTTTTATAGGTCTTCGGACCCGGATGCTGTGGGTATCAGAATGTGATAGAGCTTCAGAAGATATCCTGGAAAATAATGGAAAGAATACCCGTAATGGTCCATTGAGTAAAGAGACACATTATTTGTTTCAGAAGTACCTGAAGCGCATATTTTTCAGAGATATTCCAGGATATTCAGTAATCAGCTCTTGGTGACTTCCCTCTTCTTCCACTCTGCTTTGCCTGTGTTGAAGAGAGTATAACAGGCTACAGACCTTTGGCTTATGCCAGCAGAGTGGTGTGAACATTCTAGGAATGATTTAAACATCTTTGAAAAGACAGTAGAAACCCATGCAGGTCTACTGTGTGTGGCTTTGTGCATCCATCTTTTCTTATTCTCTACATGTAGACGTAAGATCTCTGTTTCTGATCTAAGGGCCTGGCCCCTGGCAGCACATGGAATCAAGTCATGTTGTGGGTCATCTTTCTAAGCAGGGGAGTCACTGCCATTTGGAACCTATGTGATAATTTGGATTATTTTAAACTTTGTTTTCACTTGTTCCCCATCTCTTTTTCCACGTTTTAAAATATGTGTCTACATCGCAGGTAGGAGATGACTTGAAAGGAAGGGAGAACTCCCGTCAGTAAGTCAGGCAATCTCATTCCCTTTCAAGTATCATATAAATATTATCTTTTTGTTAAAGGTTCCAAAGGACTCCAGACTGCTGCTGCATTGCCAGGGAAGATGAGAGCATAACCCCTTCCTGCTCACAACCATCCAGTGCATCACAAAGCACCTGGATATCAGGGCTCAGCACTCTCCCTCCACTGCTCTGCTTTCCCCCAGTAACTTGTGTGGGCTTCCACTGCAGCTTCAGAGTGTGAGACACAAATGTTGTGCCTTTCAGTGTCACCAGCAGTGATCTTCCATGCAATAAATAGAAGCAGAAAGATTTTATAGGCCTCTCTACACTCCTGAACACCAGCACTCCTGGGGGTACCTTGCACATACGAATCCCTCGGTTTGAGTAGGAACATGCTAAAATGTTGAATAACTGAACCAGAAATGAGAACATGGAACTCCAGCCACAGCTGCACCCTGAGAGGGATTCACATCCTTCACTTCATGTTTGATGCTGTAGGTTTGCAAGTAATTAAAGAGCTGGTTTAACACAGAAAGGAAGGAATGGGAGAAGGTGCACTGAAAAATACATTCCTTGCAGTGATAAAATTTCATCTCAATCTGCTTAACAGCTCCATTTCTTACTACTAAACATGGTGTAATAAACATGTTTAATTTAAAAAATCTTTTTAGTGGTGAAAACTTACTGAAACATACACTCACCACCCTGGTGATACAGGACCCAGGTGCCACCTGACTTGCATCATAAGGTGAGAAAAGAAAGATCAGCATAATTTCTCCCAAGGAACCCAACTTTTGAAGCCATCAAATGTGGAGAAAGGAAGAGAATTAAGATCTCTCCCAGCCAGTGTGAGGTCTGGGGGTAGAAAACAGGCTTTCTCATGCTGAGACTGCAATATCCCTGATTTTTTACAAAAGAATGAATTTGAATAGCCTCTTTTTTAACTGAAACTAAAGTCTTCATTAAAGGAACAGAATCTCTTGTGTATTCAGGGTGCTAGCTCAGCCAAGAAATGGGCAGGCTAGAGAGAAATAATGTGAACAAATTAAATGAAAGAATGAGCATGGCAGTGCAGATGTGAGTGCCCAGCCCGACCACTCTGCCAGAGCTGCTGCATCCTGCTCAGGAGTACATTACTCTGGAGGGAAAGCACTGCCCAAAATCTACAGAACAGCTTGTCATCAGCCCTTCTCTTTCAATTACAAGGTTTTTCTTTCTCAACAGGTTTTACATGGAATTTGATGACATGCAAGTTGTGTATCAAGCTGTACGTGTCAGGTTTACAGGATACCTTGACACCTGCACAGAGGTAAAAATACCTTCCTGACATCAGGATATTCTTTATGCACATGATGACAGCAACCAAGAACTAAATTCCTCGACACAGGATAAATGCTTTAAATCAGAAGCAATTCTGCATAGATGCAATAGAAACCATGGCACTGGTGTGGTTTCAGCAGTAGGGATCCCCAGGTGGGAGTGGGATCACAGAACCCTCCACAGTGTGGCAGAACTACAATGCCTGTGGACATTCCTGCAGTGCTGAAGCCCTACCTTGACCCATAGCATGTTAACAAACACTGCAACAACCAAAGGACTACCCAGGAGAAGGCCAGAAAAGGCTGATTTTGTGTGTGCTTGAACATGCAATAAAGGTGTGAGAGCTCTGCTCAAACCAAGAGGGTGAACAGATAGAAGTGCAGGTGCCCTCCTGCATTTAGGCAGGGGCTGAACTGCTACATAAAAGCTGTGGTTTGGGCTTTGTAGAATCCTGGGGCTCCAGGTAAGGTGTTTTGTTGTTTCGTTTGGGTTTTTTAAGCCTTGAAACAACAAAAATCTTCAGGAAAGGAAAGATAGACAAGCAGAAAAAAAAAAAGAACGCACATTACCACATCTGTGTAGGAGTCTGCAGACACAAAAACTGCTCTCTGCATACATCAGAGCCAAACCCCAGAGAGAGCAGTGCAGGGGTGTTGGGTCTATGTGGATAAGGATGAGCAGAAGAGTCCCTGCTAAGACATTGAAAGGCTGCTGACAGCCTGTGTAGCTCTGCCTCTGTACTGAGGAGCCAACTGTGATGATGGGCAACACTTGGAAATACACATCCCTCAAAAAATGCTTCTGACTTTCCGTGAGAGACTGAAATGGTTTGTTTAATGGCTTAAACACTGTCATGAAGGACTTTTTGCCCATTATGGCAAAACTGAATAAAGAAGCTGTGATCACCAAAGCCCACACCCCCCCTGAATGTGCCTGACTGGAACTGTGGGCTATGAGTTACACCACCTAAGGGGACTTGAGACAAGATAGAGGTGACACTGTAGGTCAGTTAGGTCTAGAGAGAAGAAAACAAGGCTGAGGGAGAGGAATGTATCCACAAGAAAGCCAAACCCAGCTCTGGCTGGGTTCCATGGGGTGGGGGAAGGCCACAGCCAACAGGATCATCTTCTGAGGCCAGGTGTGGTGCATCGTCTCTCCATGATGGGAGAAGAGTTTTGGGGGTGTGGTGTAACCTCTGGTCAGAGGCAGTGAACACTCATCCTCCCTCACAAAAACTGACTTCGTGTAAAACTCCTTCAACTCCGGGAAAGCCACCCACAAAGGATATTCATATGAGGGGGTGTCATAAACCATCATAGTCTGCTGCAAGAGACTGTGTCAAACATCCCCCCCGCTGCCAGGGGAGGTACTTGGGTACCTGGCCCAAACATGTGTTAATCCATTGAACTCTGTGTTTTGGGGTGGCCCTCACCCCCAGGAAAGCCTGATGGAGAGGATCAACAGGACATCATAGGGATCCACAGGCTGGTGATACTTTCTGCTTAATTTGTCTCTGTCACTTATCTTTCTGTTCCCCCAGCTCTTTTCCTACTTCCTGCTCTCTTTCATTTACTGTTAAATAAAATCCATATTCTTGACCTTGGCATATGGTTTTGTTTGCACCTTTATTCGGGCAGAGGCATCTCTAAAAATTTGTATAACGATCATAACATATAACTTGAAAAATCTTTTTCATAGCATGAGATTTCAACACTTTGATCCTTTCTCCAAGTCATAAGTCACTGCAATGAAAAAATACCCCATACAAAAGCTTTGGGATTTTTTTCTGAAAATCTAAAAGAAATTCCAAAACTAGACCAATTTTAATGGAATTAACAATCAGTTCTCTCCCTACACTCTATTATTCTCTCTGGGAATACTCCAGTTTTTTTCATACACCAGCTATAAAACACCTGAAAAAAACTGCCACCAAGGGTTAACTTCATAGCAAGCCTGATGTTTCCAGTGCTGTGACAGCTGCTGTCTGTAATGCCAGTGATAATTGTCATGACCCCAGTCAGCCCTTCTCCCAGCATTGTAAGAGATGAGGGCTTGCACAGGCTCACTTCTGACCTATTTTTATCCAAAACCATGGCTTTGACAAGCATAACACAATAGAGCACTGGTGAAATACAGCCACAAATCCAAATCTGTAGAAGTACATAGGGTGTGTGGAGGAGAGAGGAGGTGAAATGTGTGTATATATTTATATCTATAGATCTCTTAGTTTTTCTTTAGGAGAAGTACTGCTTGGAGAAATTCTGAAATTTGCTGAAATTATGAAATGTGTAATCGCTTACAACATGGAGAATAAAACTCTACATCTTCGCCCTCGGTATAAAATAAGTGAACACACAGAAAGCTAACTAAATGCAAGCTGGTTTAATACAGGATTGCATTCCTGGTCTTCAATGCAAAAAACCCAAGGAAAGATGGCTGGAACTGTCATAGCTGAGACACTGGGATATTCATAATGCCCTAGGAAACTTTCATATCACACATCCATTGTATGTGACTCAGTTTTTCTTCCTTCCTAGACACTAAGGAGAAGGAAAGGGTTAACCTTTATGCTTATTTGCCTCTCTCTTTGGACAGTATATCAATGGCCACCAGGTGCTGAAGGTTCTCTCTGCATGTGAGATACACAACAGGGCACCCCGCAGAACAAACATCTTCTGCCGGACATTGCTGTTCCCAAAAAGGCCCTGCAGACCAAGCTGTACGGGCTCATTTTCTGAAGAACACTGGAGAAATCAGACAGATATTCTAATGACTTGCTAGGAGAGGCAGGGCCTAACAGAGGCCCTGTATTTAAAACCAAAATGTGTTTAGTGGGTAAGCTCTCCGATTGAGAAGGACTTTGCTGAAATCATATCCTGGCTGAAACAATCTCCTTTCTGCAATCCAGATTATTTATAAATGCCAAATTGTTTTACAGACAGTATCTTCCAAGCTGTTATTCCCTGGTAATTGGCTGACTTTTCCTTTAAGGGGTTAACTCCTCATTTTGGAATTGATCTGGTGCCTGTGTTGGGGTCACTGAGTCAAGGAGAGGCACTAAATCTGGTTTCTCCATCACAAGAGTTCTCATCTGAAAACTATGGCTCTCAGGGCCACCAGAGGAAGCTGGGTATAGGTAAATTGAAAATGTCCCTGCTCGTTGCAGGATGGGGATGGACTACATGACCTTTAAAGGTCCTTTACAACCTAAACCATTCTATAATTCTAAATATTTTCAGCCTTTGGTAACAGCACAAAACGCTTCAAGAATAAAATCCAATTATCTTCTAGAATTAGAGATTAAACACTGGTTCTACTTCCAGTCTCACTCTTAAATTAGCAGCGTAATAATCTCTGCATCCAAACAGATCTTTCCAGGAATTCTCAAACATCATCTAATGGGTAGGTTATGGCATCTTAATTCCTGTCCTTTGGGGTCCTCCAAGAAGACAATCCACCTCCCAGTGGCCATGATCTGCTGCCAATAGGAGAGGCCTTGGGGCTGATAAGAGGGCAGGAGCAGCTGTCCTGACCTCAGATTCTCTTATGAAGGGAGATGTTGCCTTTTGAATTAACTCTTCTTTTAACCTTTAAGTGAGCTGATGAAAAAAAGCCACAGAAGAGGTGAAAACAAAATTACTGAGGGTTACAACTTACATTCTCTCTGGGCTTTTCCTCACAGCTGAGCTGAGCTGCAGTGTCAGTGAACTTCACCAACAGCTGGGCTGTAAACAGATCCTCTGCTGGTGCAGCTCCAGGGACTGTTATTTGCACCAGAAGGTGGTTGAGGCTATCATGTTTGCTCAGCCAGGCTTAGGCCTCCTAAAAGGTCAGCTGATGAAGAGCTTCCCAAAGTCTTCCAGCAAAAGCAGTGAAACCAAGACTATCAGGGTCTCTAAATGTTGGTTACATAACAGAAAAAGCATGAACTTTTCTCACTGCCATTCAATAAAGCATGAACTGTATAATACTGTTTCAACTTCAGCAAATAAATCACCTAAGAAAGAACTGTGCTGCAGTCAGCAGCTGCTGTAGTCTGGACCAAATCTTTATCTACAAATCATAAACCAGCTGCGTCTCCAAAGAAAAAAAACATTGTACAAAAACGAGGTTATCTTATATGCACAATATTTGTCCCTTGATTCGTAATCAGAGGTTCTTCCCTGTGAACTCCAGATATTCCAACCCTTCTTTTCCATACATTGCCAGCTCTCCACCTCTCCCCGCTGAAGAGCCTGTAACCATCCAAAAGGGCATTCCAGTCACAGGACACGTGCCACCAGGTTTGACTCGTGCCGGTGGGACTGGGCCAAAAAGTTGTCCCTGGCACAAAACAGCATAAGGAGGAACAAGGTCTATCCAGCCCAACAGCCTGTCACTGCAATGTCCAAGAGCAACTACCTAGGGAAGCATGGGAAAACAGAGTAATCCAAGGATAATCAACTAGCCCTGCCCTGAAGCATTTTTCCAGCCTCCAGCAGGACTAGAAGTATTGGTAGGGACATACTGAACCACACACAGTCTATTTCTATGTAATATGTGAAAGAATTTTTTTCCATAAATAAAACCAGCTAGTGGTATTCCAGAGTTTCACCACCAACTTAGTGAAGAAGAACCTTTCTGTTTTGACCCAGAGCCCTTGAGTTTCATTTGGTTCCTGCTGGATGCTGACCAGGAAGATATCTTCACCTCCCAGTTTCCTAGACCTCTCCAGGCATTTGTTCAGGAGAGAGAGAGTCCCATTTGTTTCCTTTATGGAGCCTGTTCAGTACATTTGATCATTCAGGCTGCACTTTTTATGAGCCTTTTCCAATTCTGTTGTAGCTTTATGAAGATTCGGCCAGAGCTACATGCAATATTCAAGATGCAGAAGCCCCATATTGCAATGTCATAATGATATTTTCTGGTTCATTTTCATTCCTCTTTCTAAACCCAAGTAGAGCCAGTTTTTTTTTTTTTTTTGAAGCCTATAGAGAATTCAGCTAATCTTTCTTACTCCAAATCTTGCTCCTGAGTTATAATGCTCAGTTGAAAGAGGAGCTCAGGATTACTCCTCCTGCCCCCACCCCCATGTACCTCACATTGCATTTTTCTGCATTTCTCTTTTCTCACCGACGTGATCAGCACTGGATTTTTTTTATGTAGCCCTTCAGTCAGCCTTCACTTTCCTTGTGCTGAAAAATGCAGTATCTGCAGTGAAACCTGCCACCTCCCTGCTGCTTTTGGGTCCCCTGGGACACAATGAACAGCACAGATCCCACCACAGGCCGCTCTTCCTACTCTTCCTACTGATAGCCTGTCTATGGGAAGAGCTACCATTTATTTCTACACTTATTTCCATGAGGAGTCCTCATCCTAAAGAAAGGTTCTGGAACAGAAATTGTCCTCAGACTCCTCCACTGTGAAGTAAAGAGCAGAAATCATTGACCGGGTGGTCAATGATTTTGACCTTTTGGTTTGGTTTTGTACCATAATCATCTGCTAAGTCTCTGGTTTTCCTGGCAGATTTCCTATTCTCCTGTATTTCAGGAAAGTGAGGTGTTTATTTTGTCCTCCCTCACAGGTTTTTCCCAGTCTGCCTTGTTTTTATGCCTTTATACCTTATATATCTATAGTGTACTCTTAAGCACAACCTGCATTTAGGCCCATATGAAAAAACCACACATTTTAGCAGTATAAATGCTGAAGGCTCAGGGTTTACACCACCATATAGTCAAAGGAAAAATATGTCAAAGCAGCACCACGAGCAGAATTAGACCTTTAGTATTTGAATCTTTTAAAAACAAAGCCAAAAAAATCCCAAACAAAAACCCAACAAAAAAACTGAGAGGCTACCTCAAAGTGATTAACAAAATATCAAGGGATAAGAGATTTATTTATGGGAAAACATAATATTTGACGTCAGAAAAGGAAGTAATAGGAATCAGCTTGCTGAGAAAATTATCTACACATATATAACAGAGACAATTGTGACTCAAATTTTAAAGAATCAGGGCAAAAATGACAAAAGAAATTATCAACAAAGCTTTGCTATTCAATCACTGAAAGCAGAGACAGGCTCTTGTGAGCAAACACAAATCATGCAGAAGAAGTAGTATTTATCAGGCCAGAAGGAATATTTACTGCCTAAAATGGCTATGTAAGAACGGATAAACACGTTGCTGTACTACAGAATTAAATGTATTGTAGCACACAGCAACCTTCAATACAACAACCCACAGTCAACAAGCAGCAGCATCTTTGTTTTCACTTGGGAATCAAGAGCAGCCAATGCAATAAAGTCTGTACTGGAAAACTGAACACAAAAAAAAGTTCATAATGGCAAACTATCCTGGTTATCTTGAAAAGAAATGCAACTGTCCACATCTCAGAAAAATGAAACCAGGTATTTATGGATAGAAGTGACCTGTTTTGATACCAGCAAGGGACCACAGAAAGGAGAAAAATGAGAGGAAAAGTAAGTTTGTTAAAATAATTCTTCCTGCTGATGGATCTTCTTTGGAGCATTGTGTATTTGGCATTAATATTTCTGGAGTTTTCCTTTAATTTTCTAGGAAACTGTTTTGAGAAAGACAGCCACATACTTAATACTTGAATTTATCATGGTTAAACAGTAATTTGCTTTTTGTTTCCTTCCTAATATAACTCTCCTGAAGATGCACATCAGGTGATAACAGAGCATTGTTAAATGCTGCTGAGCAATTACAACAGCAAAGTGGCTGGTTTACAGCTATTAAGAAAGCAGGAGTACATTTAATTACAGAGATAGTTATCTTGGATTTCCCTGTAAAACAGGCAATTCTGACCAGGGTGCTCTGGTGGAATGACACATTCATTCTGCTTTACCACCTCATTCAGAGTGCAGGCATCAGTAAATCCAAAAATGAATGGTGTTGAAACCCAAGGTGGGATTTGTGATGCCATGGGAGGTGATAGCTGGCTACATTGGAGTGCACACCACTGTAAGACACCCAAAACACACCCCCAGCCCCCTGCCTGAAGAGAGGGATATAAAAGGTCTGAAGTACAGGAGCAAAGAGGAGGAGCCCATGACTGGGTCACCAAGGGGTGTGACCCCAATGACATCAGAGGTCTTGTGTCTACCAACAGCCCATGACAGACCACAAAGATTTCATTCCACAAACTGAAGCAAACAACAGCTGGACATACAGGTTTAGATTTTTAGTCCCATCATTTCCAATCCTTACTTCTAGGCTTTCCTGAATATTCCTGGTTTCACTAGTAAGTGAACATCACGCTGTGGAGGATGGCAGCTACTGTAATTGCTTAAAAGCAACAGAATTTATACTATTTATAAATAGAAAAATGTGAGTTTTCACCCCTGGTAATACACTCCCCACTTGTGGTTTATCTTTTTTTAAACCATATGATATTTTTTAAAACCATATGAGAAAACCTACTGTTGCACAAGATCAACAGCAGCATATTTGAACAATTAAACGTGACATCTCTGAGGATTTAGGAATTCCAAATGGAGATTTAAGAATTCCAGTTGCTACTATATAATTGGTTTTCAAATAGAACATAATCAGTCAAGATTCTGTAGTTTTTTAATTTTAAAAAGTAAAAAAAAGCAATAGCATAATAAATCAAGTCTAAAAAGTAACTGCGGTGAATCCTAAAATAATTCCTGCTGTAATTTTTTTATCCATAGAGAAATGTAGAAATTAAAATTTAATTAAAAAAAAAAAAACAGAAATCAAAAAATTCTGCAGCTGAAACATTAAGGCCAAATCCCTCTAAGTTTACAGGTATCCATTACAGTCCTTGCTTAGGTTTAAGAGATGGGACATTGCCATGGAGCTGGTATTTAAACTGCCAGTGGAAAGATGAGTTTCATCAGCAAAGTTAATTGTAGCTTCTTTAAAAAGATAATTCTTGAAGGCTCTTGCACTATTTCCCACCTGTAACTTTATCAACTGCTATCAGAGTTTATCAACCCTGCAGTAAGAGGATGCTGCAGGGACAGGTTCCCTACTTGAGAGAGCCCTGAGCACAGCAATAAACCAGCCTTGAAACACAGCAGTGAACTAGAGAAGTGCCAGACCACCTTCCAGAAAAATCTAGTCTGCACTGCACAAAAATACATCAGTTTCAAAGTAAAAAGGTCTTATAAATGGGATTTATTGGCATGCACACAGGCAGCAGGCCCTACTCCGAGGAACTGGGTTAAAATACAACAGCCAGCGAGCTGATGGGGCTCCACGCACACCAAGTCAGTGCAGAAGGGAATCTGGGGCTTAGGAAGAGATGGGGGGCTTAGGAAGATGGAAGAGGCCAGGATAATGGGTGGATTACAGCGGTCACAGAAGTCTTTTATAATCTCGACAGGAGTAGGTAAAGTACAGAGGACAGCCTGCATGTGGCAGCGCTGTGTTTTGTAGGAAACAGCTTCAGCTCATCCAGGCGGTCCTCCAGCTGTCCTCACCGCCAGCTTTCAAACAAGGGGAGATCCTCGGTTGAAAGGGAGGTGGGATCCATGGCAGAGCTATGGATCTGGGGTGACAAAACCCAGGGATCCATGGCAGAGCAGTGTGACAAAACCCAGGGAGCAGCCCCCCTTGACCTATCCCATGGGAGACACTGCACAGCTCCAGGATTCCTCCCTGAATTTAATACAAACAAACCTCTGTTTGGTACTCTCCAAGAGAAGCAATTCACAAACAGCAGGGACTCAGGAGAAATGATCATAAACCAAACCCCTGTTCAGAGCTGTATTTTCCTGAGAACAGCTGAAAAAAAAAAGTGGGAAGTTATGCCTGTTTGCGAGGTGATGAGATACATTTGATTCATCTGTGTATATCCCCATCTCCTTGATAATACAAGCGAGTATCAATCTAAGCTGGCAATTACATTCTAATTCTCAGCAGGGCTCTGGGATGTGCCACGCTCTGTATCAGGCTGGGAGAGATGGATGCAAATAATGCTAGGTGCATGTCCTGAAATGTAACTTTTCACTTAGACTTCTCTGGAGCACCATTTTTCTGCCCCACGGCTCAGCCTGGCTTAGTGCTGCTGCACACACTGAGTATTTCAGCAGAGCCTGCCCATCCAATGCTCTCCCTGCAAAAAAAAAAAAATCAAAAACAAGGAGGCAAAAGAGGGTGAAAGCCCATTTCTGCATCTTCTGGTACTGAATGATGTAATAACTCTTTCAGGTCAAAGACTGTGCTGGTGGAGTCAGCTGGAGCCTGTGACATACAGCAAATCCCACTTCACTGGGCCATATTCCACCTTCTGAAACTAATTCTAAGATTCCCTGTGACATGATTTCTTATGTAATTTTTCTTTTATTTTAGGCACTATAGTATTATACATTTTCAATCACCTAAAGACCATCAGAACATTATGGCTGGACACAACTGGCCAACCCAAGTTGTCCAACCCTGTTGGCTTTGCCAGGTCCCTCTGCAGAATTTCTACACTTTACTACACAATTTCTTATTCAGAAGATTTTTGCATGTCCTGTAAAATTTAGGAATGCTGCAGAGTACTGAGTGCTTCAAGTTGTTTTGCTATTGTTGTGACATGACAGAATTCTGACTTCCATGATGGCGAGGATTTTTGAAGTCAGAATAATTTTTTTTTTTAAAGCACAAGAAAACTCTGGTTGGAAGGGACATCCAGAAGTCTAGATACTCTCACTGTAACATGATTTGACACAAGTCATTCCCACCAGTAAATATCTCACAACAGGCAGAAAACTAGAAAACTCTTTCTTGAAGTTTCTGAGATGACAGTCTCAAGTCTCAACACTTCTGCAAATGTCACCCAGTCACAGAAAATGAGGAATAGTACAAATAACCCACTGCAAACCCACTGTTATTTTCATACACCACCCTGAAAGTTACGGGCCTGGTTCATTACACAAGGTAATGAAAAATGGGACGTACATCTTCCAGAGGCGAGATTTTACACAAATGACTGCTGGTACGAGTCAATATTCATGTCCTAATACTGAACAGTTTAATCACAGGCCAGAGCAGGATATCCAAGCACAAAAGCAGGTACACACTTTTAATTATTAGAGACATGATTGCATTCTCATGGTTGAATTGTCTCTATGTGTGGTGCAAGACAATCATGCTCCAGTGCACACTTGAGATCATCACTGAAGACGCTTCCCTGAAGAACGGTTTGCATTGTGTAAAATATTTCTGTTGATACAAAACAGAATGTTTTTCTTGAGTATTAACCCCAGAAGTTTATCTTTGATTCTGCTTTCCAACTGAGCATTGCCATGGTAGCTCTCAGAGATCTGCCTATCTGCAGATGGTGTTTTGGCCTCTCTGGCAGACTGGGATTCTCCAGGATCTTTGGCCAAACAAGTTTTGGTGGCTTGGATTACAGCTCAACTGATCAACCAAGTAGCAGATCCTAGCAAACATGGAATTGCCCCTTTGAGCCATGACTCAGAGCTCTGGGCAGCAAAATGGCCAATACATCTATGAACTTTCTATTTCCATCACACCAGAGCTCCTAATACAGCCAAGCCTGCAGCACTCTGCTTCCTGCTACCCTGAATTATCCCCACCTCTTTCCATGACCTCACAGACCCTTCAGAGCTCTCTCCTTCCTCTCTCCTGCAGCTGAGGGCCTGGCCATGTGCATCCCTTTACCTGCTGGCTCAGCTCCTTGTCTTGGCTGCTTTATATTGCTCCCTTAGACTGGAAAACTTTGTAGGCAGTGACAGTCCTGGCACACTTAAATAGATCCTTTTGAGAGTCTCATGCCTTAAAACATCAACAGCTACTTAATGTATTAACCCTGTTGATATTATTAACAACTCAACTACTATTGTTCTTATTGCGTTAACAATATAATAATACTAATAATAGTTCTTGATATTACCCATTAATACACACAGATGTCTGAACAAAAGTGAAATCTATCCCTGGTAGAAACTCTACTCTATGGCATGCCAATATCACCTTTAGCAGGCATCTTACCTGATCTCCCATGCCCCTATTTTGATGCAGCAAGAAATTACACTGCATTACTGCAGCCTCAAACTAACATATTGTCTGTCAGACTGAGGCAGAAGCATATCAGGAAATAATAACTTCTATGACTGCTGCTAAAAGGTCCAACACAGAGGCAATTAAAAAAAAAAAAAAAAGGTAATTTTGAATTGCTGGAATTTGTGTTTCATTGGGATTCCCATCTCCCTGAAGGGCAGGATTTCTGTATTTCTGTGGCCAGTACCTGCAAATGACTTGTCTCTAAAATGACATCAGAGTGTCCTGTTTGCTGGTGCTCTGAGCTCCTGTAGCAGCTCCTCTAATCACCCAGAAGAAGCTGGCTTTGTGGCTGCTGGTGCTGACAGTTCAATCTGAGAGCTGGAGAGACAAACAACTAAACTTCTGACAATGGCAGGCAGGCAGGGCATTGATTTTGCTCCTGACAAATACTGTAGCAAAGATCACAGCCAGGAGCCAGCCAGCTGATGGTGTGATACCTGTTAAAAGGAAAAATTCTCTCCAAGGAGAGCACTCCTTCCCAGCAGGGGCTTTGAAAGATGAGAGGAGTAGGTGTGAGTGGAGAAAGACAGCTCTTGGAGCCACGGGAAGTGTTCTCATTCTCACCTTGCCTTCATTTAAAGGCCTGGCCACCCATCCCAGCTCAGTTTCAGCTCCAGTTCGATAATCACTTGGAGGGACCACACTGCTGACATTTCCTTCTCTCTCATCTGTCTCTGGGAATGAAGCAAACAAGGAGTTTTGATTCCAGGACAGCTAAAACTGCTGAAAAGCACAGCTGGACAAGTTCATAACAAATAAATCCAGCTATTGATATTAAGCTACCTGGATATCTCTGTCTCAGCAAGTCTAAGGGACACCAGTTGCTGGGGGATAAAAGAGCATTTTTGACTGCCAGGCTCACAGTGGTCTGACATGCTTTGCTAAGGATCAAGGCTGGTGCTTTCCATACCATGTGTGCACCTGAAATCACTACAAACCCTCCTGAAACAGCTGTGGAACCAAGACCAGGAGGGAGAAAAGTAAATATGAAGGAAAAAAAAAATTGAACAAAGAATAAAAAATAAAAAGAGAGAAGGATATTATTTCACTGGCATGATTTTAACACCAGGGTTTCTCATTGAATAGCAGTACCAATACTTGAAGGACAATAAAAAACTTAGTCTGAAGTTTCTTTTAAAATGTGAAATATCCTAATATATTATGTATCCAGGAGAATAATCCAGAGCCCTAGCAGTGAAGTTTATTCAAAGACCTAAATTGCACCCATTTCTAAGTTGGAACAAGGCTTCTAAAGACAATTTCTGAATACAGAAGCCATGTATTCTTTCCAGAACACTCATTCAGAAAAGCTATTTGATTCAGTGGGATTCTCCTTTCATGCTTTACCATCTTCTTTCTCAAACACTGCTATGTATTCCCATGTTTTAGTTAACATTTCAAATTTTCCTGTTTCCCATCATTTCTGTAAATGGTGGGTACAGAGCCTGATTACAACCATACTATTCACAGAACAGTGGTACTTATTTACTGAGAATCATGGCTGGGCTTCTATTTTATCCTCCCATTCATTAAAAAGCAAACACTTAAGAAAAAGGGATGTACATTATTATTTTTCCTTACATCCCTGTTTTCACAGACAACAACAACAACAAAAAAAAAAAAAAAGAAAAGGTAAATCCTCTGTTATTTACTGTAAGCATTACACAAACAGACAGGCAGGGAAATGAAGCTGAAAATCAGGGGGCTGTAAAGTTCCCCCAGAGCCCCAGGATACTGTTTTTACATAAGCCTTGCCAGCAGCCCCCCATGCTGCCTGGCACTGACTGTCCCTGCCATTTCCATACATTAAAGAAGTCTCACCCTGAGCATTCAGAAGCAGGGTCAGACACTCTGTGAAGGCTGTGCAAAAAAAAGACTGCAGGGGTCTGCCTCCTTTTTAGCATTATGTCCTTTAAAATTGGCTGGAATCAGGTAGTCCATAGGGATCTGGAGTAGCAGCATTGCTGTATTCCCTGATGCACAGGAGTGCTGCCATCCCTCTAGAGCCTTTCCATCACAGCTGTACAAACCAGGTACCAAGCCAGCTCAGCTCCCTCTCCAAAAGGAAAAGAGTGAATTCACTTAACTCTACCAGACAGTTTTATAGCCCAAATGAAATGGAGTGGAGCCCAGACAAGCCCATCTTTCCCCACTGCCCCTTGGGGCTTCTTCCAGGATTTTGGAGGCAAAGGAGGAACAATCTGAGGCTGGGTGGAGAGAGGAGGTGGGGACAGGTTGCCACATCTGTCTCACACTCTGAATCCTTATCACTCAAGAAAAAGAATGTTAAAAAAAAGATGTTTCCTGCAGACTAGAAAAAAATAGAGCAATGTCTCATCTGCACTCCACCATGTTTTTTTCTTAATAAAACATCCCTTCTAACTGTAAGGTTGGTGGGGAGAAAGAGGTGTCCACAGCCTACTGTGTCCTGGATAAATAGTTTCCTTAATTGCTGTTACAGAGCTCTCACGTGTCAGGGAAGAAAGGTAAGAAAATCCTCATCCAAATAGATTTGAAAGTCCATTTTCCAAAACTGTTTTCTTGACTCAGTTTGTTGCTTCCTCCTTCGTGTGTGAATGTCAGTGCACATCACTGGGGGCTCCTGGTAACCTTGGCAACCCTCCCATCACCGCTGGCACCCAAGCCCAAAATAAGTCCCTTTAAAGCCCAGTGCAGTCACTGCTAAGACATTTCCCAGTGCTGGCGTGTTTAAGGTCACAGTGCTAAAGGAACAGGAGTTCTCTCCAGCTGGAGACAGACAGGTGTTCCTGATCTGCTCAAGCCTGAAAAGGCTCATTTCCTATTTCCTCATTCCTCAGTGCTGCCACTGGCTCAGCTTCTGAGCCCACACTGGCCTTCCATGTGTTCATGGGGCAATAAACCATGCACTAAACCCACAGCTGACACTAATTTGAGCAATAGGGCTCTTGATGATATTTTTTCTTTTGTCTAATTAATTAACAGAAGTGACAAACCAATTCAGTTACAGGAAATAATGAACAAAAGATCTCAGATAATTAACCATTAACTCAATGGAAAACCGTTATTCCTTCTGCTGTGTAAATTGGTTTATAAATTTCAGTGCCCAACAGCACTGCTTTTCATCAGTCCTTGAGAGCAACAGCTTTCAGGGCAAACCCATTAGATGATATATCAAGGCAAAAAAGTCTCACATGATCAATTCATTACCCATACTGTTCCCACAGAGGCATATTTATACCAGAGCTCTGTGACTAATTAGTAAGTGAATTCTGCCTTGAGAGAGGTTTTTCTGTGAACAAATTGTTTGCTAGGTGACTGTGAAGTTCTCCAATCCCAGAATACTTTAAGTTCTTTTTATCTTCAGCCTGAGTCTAACACAGATATTTTGCAAACACCTGGTTTCAGCTACATAAATTTGTATTATTTGGGTTAGAAACTGAAGTGAAATATTTCTCTCTCTGAGTGAAGTGACTGATCCCACCTGTGTGGGACAACCAAAAGGCACAGCTTTATTTAGTACTTTGAAAATCCATCTGGCAAGATCCCAGCAAGCTGTGACAGATGCTGTTATCAGAACCTGTCTCTGCTGTGCCACTGAATTGCTTGTGAAGATCCACACATTTGTTTCTACTGAAAGGAGAAAATAAAACCAATTTGACAGAGAATAACTAGTGCCTAAAAAGGCCCAGTTTATAGTCTGATAGAGTAGAAAGAGTATCAGATTGCTCTGCTTGGCCACTCAGAGAGCATCTCCCTGTTTTAGCAAAGGAAAAGCAGGCAACAAACTCCCACAGCAGGTCCTGTGCTCTGCCCTCAGAGCCAAGGATGTGCCACACTGAGCACCATGGACTGCAGACAGAAAGGCCTGAAGGGGAGCACGAAGCAGAAGAAAGAGGAAACCTGGATACACAACTAAGGAAAGAAAGAAACAAACACTTCATTTTCCTGCTGCTTGAGAGACATTTTCCTTTCCTGACACTTCTTGCTTCTGCTCAGTCTTTCAGTGACGGCTTACTTGGTCCAAGCAAACCCACTTCCTGTGGGGTTTTGCTCCTTTCAGAAGTGCATCTGTTCAGAGACAGATTATTGACATGACAGCCAGCAGTGGCCAGGCCATCATAAAAAGATAACACAAGACTGGCACAAGAAGCAGAGTAGAAGAGGGGCAGAAACAGTAGGAAACCCTTCTGATCCAAGTCCAATACCTTTCTCTATCAGCAGGAAAAAGGTCCTTAGCCAAATAAAGGCTAGAGACATTCCATTTATTTCCTCTCCACCTCTGCCCCTGCTTCCTGCCATCCCCTCTGCTGTGTAATTTGGCTGGTTTGGGCTGTTTGGCTTTTCCAGGAGACTGGCTGGGTCTCCCTGCTGCAGGCACATCCTCAGGTGTTTGGGTGGGCTCTCTTGCCCATGATCCCACTAACAGATTTGCCCTCTGGGGTGTGGAATTAAGAACTGGCAGAAACACTGAACAGACCTGATTTGCCTCCATTGCCTGGGCCACTGGGAATCAAGCAGGAATCTGCCTCACACATTCCCTGCTGTGCAGCTCCCATCACATCAGTAACATCCTTCATCTCTTCTGTTTCCCATGCAGGGCACAAACATCCAAATGGGGCTTTTGCTCTTTCACCACAGATTTTATGCAGGACTTTGAGGGGTGTTTTGCAGGAAAAGGTGTTCAAGATGAAGCTTCTATCCATCCTGCTGGACTTCCTTTTCTCCTACATGGTTGCTGGTCATTAAATGAGGGAAGAAAGGACCTAAGGAGCTGTCATTGGATCTGCCTAGAGGTTTGCTCATTGTCTTGGGGTGACTGAGACCCTAATCTCCTTGATTTACAGAAATTTCTGCTCCCATACATGAACACTCAGTTTATTTCTGGCCATTACCTGAAACTCCCCACAAAATGTCAGAAGAGATCTGGTAATGCTCACAGAAAAAGATCCATCAGGGTGAATTATCTGATAGCTTTTTGCCCTTATGTCTTCCAGACCTTCCCTGAGCCACAACACTTCTAAGAATATGGATGAGAGGTGAGAGCATTTCTAAAAAAACACCAGGATGAGCATACAACCTGCCTGCTTTCTCGACCCTCCCCTCATTTCAGCAAAGCCACAATGCCATAAAGATTGAACCAAAGGCACAACACTCCTCTCTGTCTTCTATTTCAGAAATAGCCAGTGACTAGGAATATGAGAGTGGCTACTTAAAGTTGGGAGAAATCTGAAGTGATCTCCACGGAAAATCCTTTCTGAATGATCCTCATAATTTATTCCATGCCACCTAGTTCTTTAGGTAAGTAAAACTCAAGACACTTCTCTTTAAAGTCTCATTTGTTTTGTTGTGACAACAAGCCATCTCATCTGTCAGGAGTGCTGATCTTGCAGCCAAACCACCTCTCCTTGGGGCTTAGAACTACCAAGAGCACCAATTTAATATGCAAATGGATCAGCTGATAAAGGGAACCCAAGACTCTGAACTCTTTTGTCAAAGAAATTGAGCCCTTCTTGCCAAATACAGTTGTTATTGAAATTGCAATGACTAAAGCAATCCTGAGTTGACACTGTCACATGGGAGGATACTGATGAGAGATTAAATCTTGGATCTAATTTGCTCTATTTAAACAGTAATTCAGCATCACTGGAGCACAATAAATGCTTTTCTAACTCATTTATTTAAAAGGGCTTGGCCAGGGTTGCTAGCTGCTTGTAACCAACTTCAGAAGGACTGAATTAAAAATACAAGATTTCAAAAGGATCAAACAGCTACTAGAAACATTTACAGGGAAAAAAAAAAAAAAGGAGCAATTAGCTAAAACAATCCATTTTGGAATTAAAAGGACTTAATCAGGACTGATGTTGAGGCAACTGGAATGAATCTTATCTTTTGCAACTGGCCATTGCAACATATGACAGAGAGAAGGGGTCTGTGCCTTTTAGGGTGTGTCACATCCCAGGCATTGGGATGTCACATCCCAGGCACTGGGCAGGGAATGCTGGCAGCACTCCTTAGCCAGGGAAGACTAAAGTAGCAGCTTGGCAGCCAGAGAGTCCCTGGCCAGGAGAAGGCTGGAGCTGTGTGCAAACCAGACAGGACACTGTCTGCAGAGGGAGTAGATTAACTTCAACACAGGATTTCCCTCACAGCAAACAAGTTGTTACTGTCAGGACCAGCCAGAACAGCAGAGCTAGCACAGAATACATCAAAGGCAAAGATTTCTATTATGGCCAACAATACCCAAAATTGGGTAGGCAGCTGAAAATAAGGGGAACAGGACCCTGCAAACTGACCTGCCAAATATTGGAATTGCTGAGCTGAAAGTTATCCCTGGATGTGCCAGGGCACCTTCTGCTGCTGTTCCCTCATGACTCAGTTACCAGACACACTCACTGACAATGTTACTCTCCACTGAGCATAACAGGGAAGTGGCTTCTTTACAATTTCTCCTTCTGCATGAATCAAGATATGGAAAAATCCCTTAAGTGAACTGGAAGAGTACCTCTGTGGCATTCCCCTATTCCAGCATTTATTGACCTCAATGAAGGATTCGCAGAAACTCTTATTTTGTTTAAACTGGAATTCTCTCTTGAGACAGAGGTTCAATTGTTTAACCTGCATCCCCCTGCACTGTGACCTGGCAGCTCTGAAACACAGCACATTTTGTGGTGTTGATGCTGCTCCCCATGGCCAGAGGATAGCTTTCTCCTTTGTACATCAGTTTGCAAAAAGAACTGAAAACAACCATGTTCAGCCCAGGCTTCTCCCAGCCCCACTGCACAGCAGCTACTGCTGTGGCACATAGACATTTTCAACCTTTTCTCTGTTGCAATTACTTTAAACACATAAATTATACTATATTTTTAACAAATACTATTTTTTTCCATGTATATTTCTGAGTTTCAGTAATCAAGATCAGTCAGTGTTGGAAAGGACCTTAAAGGTGATCTTGTTCCAATCCCCTGCCATGGGCAGGGACACCATCCCCTGCACCAGGCTGCTCCAAGCCCCAACCAACCTGGTCATCTCAACTTGAAAATAGCTGGTTTTACCAAGACCTGCTTAAGCAACTGAGTTAAAACTCAGGAAAATATCATTTATCTATCTAATGATGCCTGAGTTAAGGATTAACTGCTTTAGAGTTTGCAGTGACCACAGGGCAGGTTATCACTGTCACAGAATTTAGAAATACTCATACAGAAACAGTCAGTGTCCAAACACTCCTCTGCTCACATGTCTACAGCAAAAACCACTGTGAATCAAAATGGGAAATGACAGTACTGATGGCTGAGATGGTCCTGATGGTATTTGACTTGAACTCTTCCCCTAATGTGAGTTGAGTGCCTTGCAGCTTTTCTCCTTCCAGACAAAAGCATGGGAGACTGGGGAGGGGGAGTGAGGGGCAAACAAAAATACCCAAACCTAACCAACCAAAAAACTCCACACAAAAACTCCCCCAAAACCCCCAAACAAAAAAAACCCTAAAGAAACCACCCTAGCAACAAACAGACCAAATCCACATAGTATTAAAATCAAAAGACAGATTCAATCAAGAATGAATTCTGAAAAATTAATGTCCAATAAGCCTGCTCTCTGTTCCTTCTAGATCCAATCCCTCTCATCTGTCTGCACAAAGCACTGCATTGGTACAACTCCTTTTTTTAGCAGGAACTGCTGAAGGAGGAACATGGTAACCTTTCCATGTGAGGCTGAAATAACAGGGGTGAATAACAGTTGTTTTGTTGTTTCTTTTTAAAATAGAACAGTTTGCTGGCATCACAGAAACTTAGTATATCACAATTCAGTGACTTTTAGCCACCCTTGTAAGGCAGAAAAACAATCTAAATTTTTTAAATGGACAAGTGTTTGAACATCTTGCATTTGATTAAGAGAGAATAAAACCTCCACTGGGATATGAAATGCAAAACTCAGTCCCCTAGAAGCCAGTGGGAAAGGCCTCAGGAGAAGAGGTGAAAAGCCTCCTGTGTATGGCATGTATGGCATTGCCACCTCTGGTGAGCAGGATGAGCTGTGCTATCCCAGCAATCAATAGGGAAACACAGGACACAGCCAGGTCTGTGTTCAACACACCTGGAAAATCCTTAACTAGGAAAAATTGAACAGCATTGGCTTTTGTGGGAAGAGACAAGGAGCAAGCCAGACCACTTTAAAAATAATGAGAATATAAACCATGAATTATAATGGGGACTTTTAAATAATAGATAGACAGGCACCAAAAATGTTTTTTCAGAGAAACTTAAATTTGAAAAGCCTCAGAATTGGTTTAAATAGGCAAGCCTTTCTCATTAGGAGATCTAACACTATTGCTTTTTATTTCTCTAAACAGAATTTGGAAGAAAGTCTTGTTTTCACCTTTCAGAGGGTAGCTCTGGAAATAGAAACCATTAATATTCTGTAGTTATAGAAACCACTGCTGGGAAAAGCAAACACACACCCTGAAGGGAAGAGCACTGACCAATATGGTGAGTTCCATAATACCCCAGGATCCTCATCCACTCAGGGGCACAGATTTCTCTTCTAAATGGTAAGAGCCTGGGAGGATGGCACAATGAAGAACAAAAAGATTTAGTCTACCTGAAATATCCAAAGGTTCCTGAGAGCAGCAAGCTCTGGAAACAGCCTAAAATTAAGACTGTGTTCCATTTTATTCAGGCTATTATTTAGCAGATTTTGCAACAATATTCTCTGAGGTAAGGCTACATGAAAGTGGTCTCAGTGGCATAACTTGAGCAGTTCCTTCCATACACTCACTGTTACATCCAACAGTGCAGTTAAATAAATAAATAAATAAAATCTTTCCACCTTTTACTTCTCCTCCAGCATAACAAGCACAAATGTGGGAGATTTCAGTGAAAAATTACAATTACAAACTGAAGCAAAGAACACAATTCCTGCAGCAAGAGAAAGCAGGTGGACTACACTCAGGCCAGAATTTTTTTCAGAAGTCCAGCAAGATTGCTTGTTGGAGACTAGCCAGGTCCCACTGAGTAATAGTTAGAAAAAAAATATATTTTCATCAAATTCTGGGGCCTCTGTAAGTGGCAAGGGACACAAAAACCTACTGAGAACAAGCCAGGCAACTTCCTAACAGGCATCCATTCCTCTCTCAGATTTCAGCTCTCAGCAGCAGCCAGTGGAAAGCACTTTACTGACATATTCCAAGATATCATTTTTTAAATATATATTTTACACATATTTAAACTTAGAACATTTTTAAAGCTTGATCTGCATTTTAGTAAAAACAAGACTGAGAACTGCAGCTGTACATCAAGAGGAAAGGTCACAAAACAGTGCTGAGCAAACAAAGCACCTCTCACGTGTTTCCTGGTGTGGCCACACTGACTCCAGCAGGAGCCTCACTTCAAAAATTGCAGCTCAAGAGCTCTTTCTGAGCCCCATCCAAACCCACACAACAAGCAGCTCTGGCTACATCTAGGCCTTGATGATATTCATCATCATCACTCCAGGTTTGACACAAGGGTCCAATACTTTACTGGGGTGATACATTTACTTTACACTCTGGAATACATCAAACTTCAAGTGAGGGCAGTTGCAGAACACTTTTCTTCTGCCAAAAAGTCTGTCCCTAGGGCCCAAATATCACTGGGCTCTGGCTTTAATAGGTCTTATGACTTCACCTCAAAATTTTAACTTCAATCTTACTTTTTATCATCTCAATTAATTTTATTTCTAGTTCATCATTTTAAGAGCAAGACCGAGACAAATTTGAGTTGGTAAAAATTCCCCTTCTTCAGCTGGTATCTATTAGCAATCAATAGTAAACAGTGATCTCATTTTCCAGAAAAGAGAAATTCTGGCCACCCCAAAGGCAGAGCAGGGCAGACCATCCTCCAACAAACTCAGTTTTGTCAGAAGGAACACTTCCCTGAAGCAAAAACGTTTTGTGGAAACTATTGGCTTTGCTGAATTTATTTTCCCCCTGTTCCCATAATGCAGTAGCAAGGATGAATCCTGACTTCTAAATTTCCAGGAGAAACCTGTCAGGTTTTCAAGCAGGTTGCTTGATAACATCAATAGAAAATATCAATAACTAGAGAGCTGGAAAAGCACTGGAAATTGGTTTTACTCTGTTGGCTGCTCACTGTTCCAGAACCAAAAATAAGAAAACTGTGGTGTTGATCCATAGAAAAAGGCCAAGACTCACCTATGTTCTCCTGGGTTTCCAGACACTCTTCCAGTGGAAATGGAGCCTGAAGTCCAAGTAAACCACCGAGGATGCAGCTCCACAGCAGCCCCAGGTATCAACAGTTCCCATTCTGTTCCTGTTTGTTGGGCCCATACCCTGTTGTGTAGGATACACTACAGTTCCTTGGGGATTTAACCCAGGGCAATGCCTGTGTAGGGCTTTACCAGAGCACTGCACAGTCTTTAAACAAAAGCTGTGGGTTTGCTGCTGTAGGGTTATAGATGAGGTTAAGTGGATGGCACCATCTCCTTTAAATTTGTTTGCATTATCCCAGATTACCTTTCAAAGGTCATTGGGCTGTGGATCTCCATGGCCCCTCCCCTGTAATTGCTGATAGAGTAAATTGTAGCCACAGTTGATGCTTGATGTAAATGATGAAATTGGATGCAGCTGAGAGCATGAGAGGTGTTGGTTTGAGGGCTGCTCCCTATTAGCTGGTGATTCTTTTCATCAATTCCTTCCCAGTGAGGTAGTATATCTGAAAAGAGCCATATTAAAAAAAAAACAAAGAGCTGCTATAAATCACAGAGTTTTTACTGAGTTTACTTTGTTTGTTAGGATTCCAGCTTCCATGCTAATTAACACTCCCAATCCTCTCCCTGGGATACCAGTCACATCTCTCCATGATCACATTGGAGAGGTGAGGGTCCACCCATGCACCCTGCAGGGATGGAGCCAGGAATGGTGAGCAGGGCTTTGATTGCAGAGATATTGATCTGCATTGAGCACCCCACTCGTCTGAGGGGTCAGGAAGAATTAAACAGCACATATTGTTGCTGGCCTGTACATGGGTCCAATCCTGGGAAGTGGTGGTGTGCATGGAGAGGGTCAAGTTCTGGTTGTGGACACACTACACCTCTACATGTTACCACCTCCTTTTACCATATGTTATTTCCATGTAATGCTCTGAGCAGCTGCTGGCCTTGTAACATCTGCTCTGGTTTTTGAAGGGCATTTATTGGAAACTGAGTAAGCAAATTTCCCCTCCAGTGGCTGGAGGTTGTATTTCACACATTATAGTGAAATTTCCCTCTGCCAAATTCAAGCTCTTAGATTTGTCCCATCAGAACTTGTTTTGTCAGCAATTGTCACTGATGCATTCAGGCTCAAACATGGGTACAGCTGTTGCCACAGTGACCATTTACAGACAGGAAAAGTGAGGCTCTCCCTCCCTGGGTCAGGCTTGGTGATGTGTGTGCCCAGCCTGGCTCACTCTGGCACTGATTCCTTCTGGGACAAGAATAACTTGATCTTCAGTGGAGATGTGCTGGCATAAGCCCCAAGATTAATGTCTGAAAAAATAAAATAAAACAAGTCTCAACAGGGTTTGCTCAGACAGGTCATGCCATTAAAGAGAAGGAAAAATCCACTGTGCACTAATTCCATGCTTTGTAGCACTGTTTTCAGTAGCTTCCCAAGCAGGTAGGCCACAAGATTTAGTCAGAGTTAGCCAGAGTTCCAGTTTGGGGCAATTTTACCATGATGGGCTGTCCTGGTTCTAGTCCTGTCAGATGTTCCCCTTTGATGGAAGGTGGAGCATCTGATTCAGCTTTTGCAAAGAATCCTCAACTCACAGGGCTCCCAGTAGGTCCATACCAATTATTTAGATGCATTTAGTGTTTTGGAGAGTTGAGCATCCTGCCAGGTGTGTGGTTTAAGGATCTTTTTCAATAAGCCATTGCCTCTATGATTCCATTGGACTGGGGATAATATGGGGTGTGGAATACCCATTAAATTAATTTCTCTTTGGCCTGTTCTTGTACCTCCTTTCTCCTACAGGAGAAATGTGAGCCATTCTCACTATGGATGGTGTCAGCAGCATGCAGGTTTGAGAACCATGGTGACAGCCTCCTTACTGTGCTCTGCCCATCAGTCCTTTGGCTGCCATGGGTAGCCCAGGACTCCTCCTACACTTGTGAGGATGGATCATGTCCTACAGAGGGTCTGAGTGGCCCCATGGGATCAGTTTGCCATGTGGGCCACAGAGCTTTCCCCTCACTGATATGTAGGGGTGGTGCTTGAGCAGGATGATGTAATTGTAATTTTAATCTACACTGGGGGCATTCTGTATGAATGGTTTCAAAGGTTTTCCTGTTTAGGGACCAACCTTTGCTCTGTGCAGCAAAGCAAAGTGCTTCCTTACTGGTGTGCCCTAATTTCTGATGGTACCATTCTCCCAATCAATACTATTCCTGATTTCAGGAGTCTCTTATCTCTATTTCCCTGATTTTAGTTAATTCATCCACCTTTCAATCCCAGTTTGTGGCTGGTTTGTTGTCCTTGGCATGGGCTTTGAGCTATCCTATTCTGTATGGCATTTTTCTTGTTATATTTAATAATTTCTTGAGGTCTCCAGATGGAAGATTTTTTTTTGCTTCCCAATTCAGTAATTCTTTTTGGCCGATGACCTGGGTAGCACCAGCCGCAACAGCACAGGAGTCCATGTAGATTATTGGAGTCCATGTAAATTATTTTGGCTCCATTCTGAGCTGCTCAAACAGCTGCTCTTAACTCTCCTACTTCTGCACTACCTTCACCCTCTTCTATTGTTTGTTTGTGTTGATGTTTAATACAACAGCCTTGCACTGGCATTTACCACTTACCCTCTTTACTGAGGCATCAGTGACCCAAAAATCTTCTGTTGGCATCTCCTCAGTTAGGGGAGGTGCCTCTAAAATTGGTGAGGGTTTGAAAGGTTGTGTAATGCTAATGGATCTGCACTGATTGTAATTCATAATTCAGAAACTTCAGTTGGTCCTTTTGTTAATTTAGTCCTTAATTGCCATTAAGGAGGCAGCCCATTTCCTGACTGTGGATTTTTGTGCAACTCATTCTGGGAGAGCAGACCTCTGTAAAACAGACTCCAGCAAATTAAATGGTTCTCTGGTTTGTGCAGACTGTACAGTTTGTTCCTGATGTATCTTCTCAGGTTGTTGCACTGCTCAGAGTAAAAAGCAGTGATAGAAATGCCAAACACACTTTCTCCAGTACCCTAAAGTTCCCATTAACTGTTGTAATTCTTTCTTAGATTGGGGCATCTGTATTTGTTCCGTTGCTTTTAAAGTATCCCCCATCCCTCCTGCCCAATATGCCACTCATGCAGTTAAAGAATAATCATGATCTCTAGTTAAAAACTCACCAGGACTCCAATACACTTCCATTTCTTCCTCACTCCATAAAAATCAATCTTCCCCAGTCAGACAGACTTATCACACGTGTTTTGTCGCACATATTCCATCTTGGATTCTTCAAAATGCTTGGAAGAGTTCTATGCAGTGCCATACTCACCCTCATTAGTAACTTCAGTCTTAATTACTAGCTAAAAAGGGAAAGAGTCAGGGAAAAGGTCAGAGGTGGCAATAAAATTCTCATCACCATAATCCTAGACTAGAGCAGAGGGACAGTGGAGCCACATCCAACACTGAAGAAGGCTTTGGGCATCTGCTCTTTATTGTTCCTCAGTGCAACCTTTTAAACCCTTGATCTCACACACATTCCACCTGTGTGCCCTCTGTTCCCTTCTGTGGTTGGTCAGTGCCCCTCAGCACCCCATGGCTCATTGCCTTCAGTACCAGTCACTGTCTGACACAGCTGTACCCATCAGGGATGGGGCTCAGCCACAGCCCCACTCCCAGTTACCACCAGCTGTGTGCCTACAACACCAGACATCCTCATCCCAAGTCTCAGAATCCTCATAATTTATGAATTTGGCTGTTCCCAGAGAGGATGACTGGCTTATAAAAATATATAATTTTTCTTGAAGAGATTTTTCACATTTTTCTGCTTCAGACAATTGTGATTTTAAAATTCCATTTTCCTCTCTAAGGGAATCTACCTGTATTTCCAATTTCCCTTTATTTTTTAAAAGCCAACTGTTTTTTTAGCACGTCCTTTTTGGGTCAAATCACTGTACACACCTGCACCAGGAGCACACCTCTTAGGAGCCAGAAAAGCTGTTTCTCCCTCCCAGAACAACATATATTAAATAATAATAACAACAACAAAAGTTATATTATTTGTAGTTTTATTGTGGTTATTATTGTTAATATTATTTTTGTTGTTATTATTGTTATTGTTGATTCACTTACCATTTCCTTTGAAGGATGTGTGTGAATTTCCATACAGCATTCCAAGCCATCAGCATTTAAAGCTGTTATTGATATTCTTGCCTCATTAAACCCTTCTTAGAAGGTTTCAAATAAGCACATATATTTTTCTTTATGTTTAGGTTTATAAAATATAACTAAGGGGACATGTAAGAAACCAAATATATTGGATGGAAAAGAGGTAATGAGAAAGCCAGTCAGTAAAGATTTACCTTTCTGCAGTTCTGGTAAATGAATGGGGGGGTTTGCAGCTTTTGAAATTTGAATTTTTGTTTTGCGATCATAACAGCAGAAAAAGATCCTTGCACAGCAGGACTCCATTCTAAAAATTGTGAATTAAAATAATACCATATGAATTCTAAACATTTCCATGCCAGAATGCCTTACTCCATGGGAAGACAGTATTGTCTTCCTGATTTTGTTCTCATTAGTTGTTGTGATTATTATACCCGTGTCATTAACTACTTTTTTTCAGCTCTGTCTCCGGTTAATTGTTTGCTACACAGCAATCTTCTTCTCATTCATGCATTGTTTATGAGGCTTTTAACCAGCTTCTTGTTTATTGAGATCTGATTTACTTGATGGTCCTCTCTTCCATTGTTGAAATGGAGCAACATTCCCCTGGCTGTTCCCAGGCTCTGGCCATTAGCCATGGCTGCAGTGTTGCCTCTTTGAGATGCATCTGCTGTCCAGCTGTTGTATTACAAAGATTTGTTTTCTGCAAATCACCCATCACTGATTTATCACATTTTCTCTGAAATTTATAGATGTCAGAGTGCTTGTAGAGGTCTAGGAGCACATGAAAATGAAGGCAAATGAAGGCCAGCATTAAAAGCATTGCTGTTTATGACACATGTGTTGGCCTCAATTTGGCTCGTGCCTTAAAGAAATCACACAGATGGACAGATGTAGAATCAGTTCTGGATGAAACTGATATTTTGAAAGCAATCCCATGAGCAATAAAAGCCAGTTTAAGTTCAACCATAGCAGAACATTAAAAAAAAATGCAAATGTGGGGGGGGAAACCCAAGCAGTAAAACTCCCTTCTTTCATTGTTTGTCTTTCAGTAGCTTTATGGCTCATATAAACACAAAGGTCTTAATTTTTTCTCCCCATGTTAGGTAAAAAGAGCCAGCTGATGCCATAACATTGCCTTTCATTCTGAAAAAAATAACCTGATTTTTTTGTCTGCATCATTATACTGGCATCCAAGTTCATAATTTCCTACCTGCTAGCTATTGGTAATTCAAGCTGTCTCCAAATAACTTGCATTTTAAGGGAGATCTTGAAATCAAATATCCAGTTAAACTCACAGTAGAATTAAAGCATCACATTGATTTAAGACATTCTTTTCTGCTGAGGTAAAACAAATACATTTCCCAAAACAAAGAATTTGCAAGTAAATTTTGACTCATTCTGGACTGAGAAAAATGTTTACAGGTGGTTGCTGGTTTTTGTGTATGTAGCTGTGCATTTTGTTGCTGTCCCAGGCTGCTCCAAGTCCCACTCAGCCTGGTGAGCTGGTTTCTGATCTCATTCAGATCCTCCTGTTTTGTAAGGTTTAATGGGGTGGTGCTCCCCATTTTGAACATAATAAAAATCAGTGACAAAAGGTGGATCTTCCTTTGCCAAAAACACTGGAATAGTCCCTGTTTGATATGATGCACAAAAAACTGGGAAGATCTTTTGTTGCAAACCTTGAGAGATACAAGATTCCTCAGAATTCAGAGGGAAGGGACTTCCCAAAGGGGAAAGAGCTTCTCTTTTTTAAACACTAACAGCCATGGTAACACCCCATCCACCCAGTAATGCAATCAGCTGTCCCCAGCCACAGGGTCACCACAAAGCCTGACGACAGAAACTTGCTTTCTCCAGGCTTTTCCAGGCCTGCCTGGAGCATTATTTCAGTTCCTTTAGCTGTAACAGCAATGTTTAAATGACTAGGTGTTTTTTTTATCCTTTGCTTGCAATGTATAATCATGTGGTGCAGCCCTAACTTTGAAATGGACAGTGACAGCGAGCAGTTATCCTGTGCAGAAGGACCATTCACAGTGCCAGAGAAACGGGAGCAGGGAATAGTGCTGAGAGCAGGAAAACCAGGGCAAGGATGCAGAGCAGACATAAATGAACAAGGTGATAAATGGGGCCTTAAAAGTGGGACACAGGATCATACAGGAGACCCAGAAGAGCTGCACACCAATGGCCAGGTGCCAAGAGCTGGAGGAGATCAAAGAAGAAAAAGTGGGTTTAGGGGAAATGATGAAGACTAGCTCAAGGACCGTGCAGGCAGTTTGGGGCAGCACAAAGTTACCTGAGCTCTGGGCTGGAGCCAGCTGCCTTCCCTGGGCTGAGGTGACCTGCACAGGCTGCTGGGGCTCTGCTTTGGAGACTGATACACAGGGTCACGTCTTCCCCCAGCCTACTGCTTTCCTGCTTTTCCTGTTTATGAGCTCAGAAACCCTCACTCTGTGGTTAAATGACTGCCACAACACCTGGACACTGTGTGTTACTGCCACAGACACCAGGGGGATGTGCAGGTGCCAGCACACAGGGAAGGTGGCTGCTGTTTTCTGGTTGAAGGCTGAGCTCTCCCTGTCTTGGCCTGGGGCAGTGGGACACTCCCATCTCACTCTGCCTGTGATTAAAACACTCTGGATTGTTATTTCACACAGGACACCCAACAGGGCAACAAGTTTTAGTTGGCAAACACTGCTCCAGGAAGCCTCAAAGGTTCCTTTTTTCAGACATTCTCTCCCAATAACCTCTGTAGATAACACCCAGCAACAGCTCCTGGCATCCTTGTATGCAAAGAATCTAAACATCCCATTTTCTTCCACTTCCAACATTTTTCAGAAGTGTACTGAAGCTGAAAAAGATAATCAAACTATCTTCTCTGGCTAATAGCTTTTCTGGACCACTGAGTCTACCCAATCCTGCTGACTTCTTTGTGTAAGAATTCACCTCAGGGCAGAGAAGCTGATGATTCCAGGGACTCTTGCTAGCAAAAAATCTGCCTCCAAAAAGGAAAGAAAACGTTATGCTTCTGTAAGCCTTTTCTATTACTTAATCTTTGTTCTGAGAAGCCAATGATGATATGAAAGAATTATTTAGTATTCAAAAAAAATCTGTCAAAAATAATTTTTAGCTGAAATGTTGTAACTCGCCTTACTTTCAAATACTCATTTCCTCCAAATACTAAATGTCCTCATCTGAAAACATAAAACTCTTATGAAATATAAAACATTTGAATATTTTAATAAAAAAAGACATATGTTCATGTCTATCTATAACCTATGAGTAAATGGGTCCTTCTCCTAGAAAAGACTTGCATAGGAACTTTTCCAGTGTAAGCATGAAATTATTCAAATAATTTGAGAAGAACCTGTACTGCCATAACCTTCTTGATTTTCTCCAGCCTTGATTGTTGGTGCACAGCCCTCAGTATCCTTTTCCTGCCTCTCAGAAACTCTGTGGTACTCAGCTCCCTGGCCTACAGCAAAAACAACTCCCCAAAACCCAAGCAATTGCCTTTTTTTGCTACCTGAGTCTCTTCCTCCTGCCCATCTCACACTTGTAATTCATCTCCTGCATCTCCTTTTGCAGAAATGTATTATTTCTGCAAAAGATATTAATGGAGTCCTGTGCCCCTTTTGCGGTGTGTGCTTTACGAAAAAGGATAATAATTTTAAAGAGCGTGTGAAACATGGGAAACTTTGGAAATCATCACACTGAAATTTCTGGGAAGCTCAAGCTGTTTGACTTATTCAAGAACGAGTCACAGAGACTACTTGATTATGGTTTACAACAGCTTAAAACACATTATAACAGATTCCACGGGAAAAGAACTTCAGATTAGGTAGCTTTGCAGTAAAAAATAGCAGGAAAAGTCGAAACTGTTGGAGGCTGACACTGCCTCCAATCAGGATGAACTTTTTCTTAATGAGGATTAAAAGTAAACATTAGAAAAACCACCTGATTGATTCTTCAGAGGATTCAAGAGTCCTCCGCTTTGCCACGGCAGGGACACCTTCCACTGTCCCAGGCTGCTCCAAGTCCCACTCAGCCTGGCTTTGGACACTTCCAGGGATCCAGGGGCAGCCACAGCTTCTCTGGGCACCCTGTGCCAGGGCCTCATGACCCTTACATTCCTTCCCAATATCCCATCCTGCCCTCTGGCAGTGGAAGCCATTCCCTGTGTCCTGTCCCTCCATGCCTTGTCCCCAGTCCCTCTCCAGCTCTCCTGGAGCCCCTTTAGGCCCTGGAAGGGCTCTGAGCTCTCCCTGGAGCCTTCTCCTCTCCAGGTGAGCACCCCCAGCTGTCCCAGCCTGTTTCCAGAGCAGAGGGGCTCCAGCCCTGGAGCAGTTTCATTACCTCCCCTGGACTCACTCCAACAGCTCCATGTCTTCCTGTGCTGGGGCCCCAGAACTCACTGAAACTCTGCAGCTGGGATCTCACCTGGGTGGTGTAGAGGGGCAGAATGCCTTCTAAACCTGCTGCCTACAATGTGGGATCAGCCCAGGATGCAGTTGTCTTTGTGGGCTGCAAGCATATCCATTCATCCTTCCCTATCCTGGACCAGTGCTACAATTTCTTGTGCTTTGTATAAGCTGGTTTTGAAATTCTTGGTATTCTTGCTGCCTTTCTCTTACTCAGTATTTCTATTAATCTGTATCACGTTGGATTATAATTTTTAAGGGCTGCAGTTTGAGTAAATGCTTTGATTTTCCTCTTGCTGCTGTAAGGGGATGAGAGAACATCAGCAAATATCTCTGGGCTGACTTTCCCAAGTTGAGGAAATGCTGTGACGTGCTGTAGACTGTTAATTCTTCAGACAATAAAGAGGATATTATATCTACTCTGCTAAACTACATATATTCCTGTGTCCAGGGGAGTCCCTAATTTCCAACAGCCTGCCCCAGTCCAGCACACTGATCCCAGAGGCTGCTCCTTCCTTCCCCCAGTCTGTTCCAGTGTTGGCAGGGTATGAAGCATCATTCATGGGCAGAACCTCTGCTTGCACAATCCCCTGAAGAAACATTCTCCAGGCACATTCCCAATGATCTCACTGTCCTGGAGAAATGCTGTGCCCTCCTGGCTCCTTGCAAACTTTCTCACTAGAATTGCTACCCAGAATTTTACTGGAACACAGCTCAGTGTATGTTCTGCCTGCAGTTTTTTTGACCAGAACTGATATTTCAAATAGTTGTTGTCTTTGACAAGCCACCAATGCTGTCTTCAGGGTCACACAGCACTTTATCTACTCCCTTAGCAGACAGATGTAATTTACATAAGGAATTTATGTAAGGTCTATATCAGCAGACTCAAATTCATATTTATACTCTTTGGAGCATTTTTGCCACTAATATTTCACCTAACAGAAATTCAATTTTCTGCAAGGAAAACCAAATCCAAGGTTACCCTAACAGTTAAACGTGGTTTAAGCTCATTATTGGAGCTCAACACTCACACAGGGTAAATGGACACACTGAAACAAAACAGTGCCAATTCACTGCAACTGTACATCTGACCATTTATGCAAATAAATGCTTGAGATATCTTTCCAATGTGTCTAAAACTTAGTGAGAGGAGTAAACTAAGGATTAAACGTGGCTGCAAAACCTGGCAATGAGTTGCTATCCACCATCCCTCATTAAAACTGCTGGAGAGCAAACCTCTGACTTTGAGTTTTATGAACCCTTGAAGAGAAAATAAGCTTCCTAAGTCAGGCAGATAAGGATAATTTTTGTTCTTAGGGTATAATAGGAGATACAATGTCATTATTAGTGTTGTAGAAAGATAAAGGACTAAATGTATATTGAGAATTATAGGAGCAGTAGAAATGCTCCAGTGTGAAAGATCTCAAGGATGGTCTTTGGGGTTTTACCTGGACACAGATCAGTCCCAAACTACTTTTCTCTGGCAACAGGAGCAAAGACCTGGATGTTCTTCTGAGTTAAAGCATTTTTGTATGTGTGAAAGTGGCGGGTTGTGTATTAGTTTCAAATATGATTCATCAACTTAGTATTTTTCCACTTTGCCCTTATCTACTGATGACACCTTTAGAAGACCAGACTAGATTCTGGCTACACATTCAGTACCACAAAATCCATAACATCCTTTAGGATTTCCTACAGTTACTTTACCACTGAACATACTGATTCTGATCACAGAACTTCCCATTCAGTTTGGATTTGCCACAGCAAAAAACTCCTTATCTCAGTTGATAAAGTGCATTGAATAAGATGGCTGAACACATACAAACTTCTTCCAAAAAATATCCCTGCAAATCTTTTTTTAAAGATGTATTTTTTCTTCTTTTCTGCAAAAGAGAAAATAGGATATATATCACTGACACCTCTGAAACAAGAATCAAAGTGTCCAAAAAAGTGAAATAACCTTGTGAAGAACAAAATTTCAAGCAGAAATAATTCTTAACAGTAGGGCTGAAAATATTTTGTTAAAAGACCTGTGGAGTTCAAATGCATAACCAGAAGTGCCTGCAGAAGACAAAAAAATTAAGTTAGTATTTTAGAGAAAACTGTAGATAAATATGAAAAATCATTGCTCTAAGCTGCAGAATCATCAGCAAGGATGCACTAGGGTTTGAGCTTTGCTTCCACTGAGGAAAAAGGCTCAGGGAGGATGCTTTGCCTAAGTTTTTAATCCAGTTATAGTATAGAGAGGGAAAGTGGGCTTCAGGGATTGCTTCCTCCTAGGAGCATTTAAATGAGGAGCAGGTAAATACACCATCAGAACTTGTAGCTGTAACAGGCAGAGAGTTCCTAAAAATGACAGAAATGAGGACCCCTCTGCACACAGGCAGAGTTAGCCATGATGCTCTGACATCCTTCTCTGCACAGAAGGAAGGAGGCTGATGTGCCCTAGACACCATGAAGGCCAGCATTTCATGTGATATTCAAAAGCAAAATGCAGGAATTTATTCCCAGTACATCACAAAAGGAGCCTCCAGGGATGTGTCTGAACTCTGCCTGTTCATGGCAGGAGAATCCCCAAAGACCCTCAGCAGCCACAAGGCAGAACAGGCAGAGAGCTGCTCTGTCAACAGCAGCCCTGACAAAAGGAAGGCAGGGAAAGGCTTCTCTAAAATCTGGCACTGCAGGGAGTGCTCTGCTCCAGGGCACCCAGAAAAGTTTCAGTGGTGTTTGGGAATGAGAGCTGGGTCAATGCCCCACGTTGCTGCTGGCCAGCAGGAGCAACATTCCTGCTACACTACAGCTGTGCCAGGAGACCCTGAGCCATGGAAATGCCACAAAGGTTGTTCTCATATATCTGCAAAGCATCACTGTGCCTGATGGATGGACTTCCCTCCCTGCCCTTTTACCTACCTTGAAGAGAAGCTGCTAAATAATTTACTCTTGTGGAAACAACACATAGCTCAGTAGGAAGAAAACCCTGAAAATCAAGAGCATTCTTAGTGACATAAAACTTCTGTAAAGGGCCCTTAGAAGCTACAAGAAAATTTGTTGTCTAAATTAAGATATCATACACATGTAGATGCAAGCAATTGCTGGATTTACTGGGTTTTGAAAACATTGCTTTTATAAGGTAGCACAGAACTACTCTGTATGTTTACCTTCCCCTGTTCCATGACCTCTCTTCTCATCTCATGGCAAACAGCTCAAAGGAGTTTACTTTGCTAATGCTCTACTTGTTCTCCCTTCATTCCTAATCCAAAAATTTTAATAGCCAAACAAGTTTAAACAATTGAATCTATAATGATGAACTTGCTTCACTTCTTAGGAAAATTTGTTGCTGTGACAGGACAGAAGAGACAAAATTTTACTCCTGGTTAAGATCACAGCAACACTGTTCTTGTTTGGAGTTCTCAGACACTATTTCCATGTATTAGAAAATGTTGCTACACCATGAGCTCAAAAGTTTTGTATATGATCAAATATTTCCCTTTTTTCCCCCCAGCACAAAATTATCAGAAATTTTCACATCTTTAAGTAACAGAAGCATTCAGCAAGTGTAAGGCTGTCTGGGAACTGAGAGTTCAGTGCAACATAATGTGGGTAATAATTGGCTTTATGGAGGTGGAAAAACAAGCTTATTGTTCAGGGATTTTAATGTTGGCACATACTTGCCATGCAAATACAAATTCATGCACATTGTTAATTTGTCTGCCTCACCAATTGCTCCATGTTATTAAATCTTTCCCATTAACAGACCCTGGCAGGCTTCTGAAAGTACTTCCATCCAAGGAAACTGTTATTAAATGGGTATTCTTGAGAAGGTTCCAGCAACATCTCAGCAGCACTGGCAGTTCCAGAAGATTTATGAGCACATAACTCAGTGTTGGACGCAGCTCCAGGTGCAATTAACATCCTCAGAGCAGAAATTAAAATTGCAAAAGGTACCAGTGTATTGCTCAGGTGAAACACATACATGTACTTCTGAAAAATCCCTTTTTCCTTCAGACACTCCTCTCCAAGGAACAACTTCAGTGACCAGGAGGTAGGGTGACTTTATAGTATAGCATCATCATGTTTCATAGTCATGGTCCTGCCTATCACAGAGGTGATGTCAAATGGAGCTTCTGGAACACTGTGCCAGCACTGCAAGGACACTGTCCTGGCTCCAGTGACAAGGAATGGCTTTTCCTGCAGCAGGTACATTCAGCACCATGCACAGGGCTGTATGCATGGGCTGGAAGAAGAAGGCTATGATTGTGTTTGGGCAAACCCTGCAATGCCAATTTATCCCTTAGGTCTGTGTCAAAAACAAATGCTGAAGGCATGAATCTCTATGATTGCTTGCTAAAAGACATTGGATATAAGTCCTGCACACGAGCAGGGAAGGGCCACAGGTACAGCTGCAAAAGAATGAAGATAGGTGCACGGCAAAAGAAATAAAACACTACCAAATTTCTAACATTAAGAACAGTAGAAGGATTCCCTTTGCCCAAAGGCAGTGGGTGGGAAGGAAGAACTGTTTTGATCACTGATGTTTATCTCCCCTCTTTTGACCACCACACAGTGCAGGTGATGTGCTAAGGCCTGAGCAGCACACCTCAGCCAGAGCTGACTTACAAGATGAATGCTGGGCACTGTGATTGACACCATCAGTATTATTTAACTGAAATGAAATGACAAAGATGCTGATGCTAGCTCTGTATAACCTTGTGTAGTTACCTGCAAGAAATGTGTCATTTTAAGAAACTTTCCCAACTGACATGAATAGCAGCTTGTTTGTAGGGTATTTTAGGGGAAAACCCTCTCAGCCAAAGCCTGGGCCCTGCTGGATGAGAAGTGTGCCACCAGACCCAGGAGTTTCTGTGCTAAGAATATAATCAAATCACTTCAACTTGCTGAACTGGGCCTATAAAACCAGACCCACTTTCAGGGTGAATTTGGAGACCCCAGCTATGGGTGAACAGGCTGTGCAAGATTTTCCCAGCTGCTGGGAAGGGTTCTCCAGGTCCTCGCTGCACCATGGGGCTCCCCAGAGAACATTGACTGGATCATGGTGGGGTATTTGGGCAACTAGTGCTGTATCTTTCTCAATCACTATCCCTTCTCTCATACAGTAATGATTAGGTGCATTACCTTGCCTGTTTTCCCTTGTTGCTAAAGCCAAGTGTGTAGTTTTATTCCATGTATCATTTTACTTTTGTGTTGCCTTTATATTCATAGCAAAATGAGACCATTCTTTCCATTGGTGTCTGTGTCCTTTAAATCACCCCTGTCAATTGGCAGAACAGCAGGTTGGTTGTGCTTTGCCTGGTAGTGGCTTTTCCTTCTCCCTTTCCTTGATTTGAAAAGTCACCTCAGACAGACTGCATCCCAACTTTTTCCCTGTTCTCCTTAGGTTTGGTTTTGTTACCACTTTTTAAAACAACATTTAATTATTTGACCACAAGCCCCAAGTTCATTGACTAGACAGCTGGCAATCCTTTCCATACATATTTTTCTATGATTCCACAAATTCATTACAGATGTTAAGATTCTAAAAGTCAAACAATCAGTTCTCAGTATCTGATGAGAAGGGTTAGTGCAGTTATTGCCTTTGCTCAGCACTGCAACTGATTTACGACTATTTATTCAGACTGTGAGATGTTTTATTAAATTAGCTTTATCTTTGTGTTATCATGCAAACCTTTTCATTTGTACACAAAGCGTCTCCAAAACATTTTTCATTAGTTCCTCACAGCCCATTATCTCCTGCATGATTAATGACAGTTACATAAATATGGTGTTTTTCCCAAAACAGATGTGCTTTGCTGTCTTACTATCAAAAGACTATTGGCTTTAAAGCAGCTCTTTAATGCAACCAAACAAAGGTGACATTCAGTATGCTTACACATAATTTTTAAGTGTTATGAATCTGAGGGAGGGCTATATAGGCTATACTAAGCCATTTTTCATAGGAAATGACAAAAAACAAAATACAAGGAAAAAGGTAAAAGCTGTGATAAAAACAAGTGGCAGGAGCAGCTTCTTCCTAGGCTATATTCTGTCCATTTGTTGTCTTACACATGTCAAAGGACTAGTGGAAGGAGAAGTAGTTTTGCCCAACCTCCAACTGAACTTTTCCAAAATAAATGTCCTTTCTAAAGGAAAAAAACCCCAAAAATTCAGATTTTATGTATTGCTAGCTCCAGGAATGAATCAAGGATCCTGTTTCAAGACCACACCACCTCTCAGGCAAATCTTCTGCCAGTAAGGTCCAGAGAAGTCCCTGGAATGATACTGCTCTGAAGGAAAGGAAAGGTAAACTTTACCTACACCTCTCAAGCTGTTTCTTACTGACCCAGACAGCTCAGGCAAGGTGACAGACATTAATCCACAGCAGTCTTGCAGCTACAGTACCAATTTCAATGCATAGCTCTCTACTAGCAGAGCTTACAAGTGAAAAGGTAACCAGTAACACTTCATGCCATGGATAAAAATAGAAAATAATGAGGAAAAAATACACAGTAACTCTGGGGAAAAAAATTCAACATTTCAGAATTAAAGACATGTAAAAGAGAAGTTTTATAACTGATGTCACCCATTCAAACCCCTAAAACTTGGGTGATACTTTCAGTGTAAGTCATTGTATTAAAAAAAAAAAAAGTCCAACATAATTTTTGCTGTGACTTTCTGGTTCATCTCTCAGAAATTCCATGTTGGTTTTCTCAAGGGTAACAGAGAAGAAGGTAAAACTGGAAGGAAGACCCTCACTTAAAGATTTGGATAATTTCAAAGAAATCAAAAGTACTGCCCTTTCCCTGGCATTTCACCAATGTCACTTCACATGTGGCAGCTGATGCATTCTCCATGTAAACACTTCCCTTCTTACCCAAATTAATATTTAGAGATTAATTTAGAGATATTTAGAGATTAACCATGGCACAGATGCAAATGATGCTTGAGCTGGTTTCCTGCAGCTCAGGCACCAGAGACTGGGCAGGTAAGGAACTCTGACAGCAAAACCAAGTGCCTCTGCTGAAAGACTGAAATTCCTTATGCAAAGCAGCAGCAGCTTCCCTTGGAGGGGTGACAGCAAAAAAAAAAAAGAATACACAGCAAATAAAGCATCATTCCCCTGGAAGATCAACGGGCCATACAAACACAGGAAAGCAGGGGTGCTGCAGCTGGGAGCAGTTCATTAGGAAAGATTCAATTTCTCTCTCTGATTTTTAACCTCCTGCTAGATAATTCCTCAAGTTTCAGCCCCGGCAGCCTCATTAAAGGAGGTTATTTCAGCTGGGTCAGCTTTGTGGGCAGGGACTGCTGATGTGCCCTGGAACTGGATCAGCCTCCTGTCTGCTAAGGACTCCATGGGCAAGGGAAGGAGAAGTGGCACCCACAAGTATTTGGGTAATTTGGGGCTAGTTTTCCATGAAGAATCTCCTACAACCTACATCCTGCAGTTTGAGAACTGCTCCCAATACATGCTGGCAGGCATATATGTGTATATAATTAAAGATTATTTTACTTTTCAGCAAAAGTAAAGGCCATAGTTGATGATACATTTGCATAGCATCTTTCATGCAAGGAATACATATAACATAGGAGAAAGCAAAGCAATCCAAAACTTCATTTCCCTGTAATTCAGTACATTAAGTAAAACCCTGAGACCTGCAATAAATGCCATACAATCATGCTTTTCTTCCCATGCCTCTTTCCCTTCTCATTTATTTACCTGTAAGGATTCTGTATCTCAGGACCAGAGCTTGTCATATGAGACAATGTCTATTTTATGAAAAAAACCTGCCATTTCCAAATTTGTAGAATACCTATAAAATATTTTCTTGCTGTTTTTTTTTTCCTGCAGGATAAGAAAAAAAATGTTTTCAATAGATGGTATAAAATATTAATACTATTAAATACTGAACAGAGCCCAGGGGACCACAGCAGATTCACAAGTAAATGATAAGACTTCCAGAGGTAAAATTATCCCTTCACCTGCAGCAACCAGCAGAAAAAATACTTATCTTTTTATTTTAGAAATTGAGTGAGTTCTGCACTAAGTCCTTGATCAGTCCCACAGGATGAGAAATCCCCAGCCTTGACCAAGCCATTAAACCCAGTGTGGAGAGAGGTGGGCTGGAAGCTTATTTTATCATGTTCTCTCAGGAATTCCCTCTTGCTCTGTTTGTAGGAGTTATTAGAGTCCATGATGTGCAAAATTCTCCAGCCTGGCCTAAAACTATCCTCTGGCACCCCTTCTTACTGCTGGAATTTGGTAGGTTTTTGATATTTTTTAGCTCAAGCATCAGAGTCTGTCATATTCCATTCACTTTGCCTTTCATGTGCAGACACAGAGCCCCAGACAGCTGGAGGCCCTTTGGGAGAGATCTCTGACAGGAAAAGCTCAAGGCAGAGCACTGAATTTCTCCTTAAAAACACAAAACAAGAGAGAAACAGGTTCATTTCCTCTAGGTAATGTCAGGCTGCAGAGTTTCTTTGACTGTATTTACAACACATGAATGTAAATAACCATGTTCAACACAGTTTTCACTTTGCAAGAGGTGAGCTAAATAAGAACACAGAAGCCTTAATTTGGGCACTAAGATGCAAATTTCAGCACATCTCTTTTATGATATTTTTACCATCTCAGGGGGTTATCTGCCTCTCCTTTGGGCCTCTGGCAGGTTTTGAGATGTCAGTGTGGAAGCAGCACATCTAAATCCCCTGCTAGGGCAGAGACCCACTCCAACCTTTATGCTGCCAAGGAAGACTTTGGAAATTTATGCTTTCAAGTACTAAAAATTGGAAGTAAAATTCCTAATTCCTAGGAGATAAAGCTTAGTTGTTTGGTGGCATAATGTAACTCTAGATTTGGAATTACCTACAGAAACTGTAAGTTGGAAAAGACTAACTTTTCAGCCTTATGGGTGAGGAAAAAGAAAAACAAACTAAAATCCAAACCAAAAATGCTGGCAAAGGAGGAAATAGTGCATGAAACACTTACAAAGCCATGTGCCTACAATGTTTGATGCTAGACTGCCACAGGGAACTCATTTAGCTAAGCATGAAAAAGAGCAAACATTTACCATGGCAAGTTCTATCCATGTGATATTTACCAATATAAAAATTAATTACAAGTTGTCAAATTACCCTACATTTCCAGCAATAAATCCTTCCTCCACAGTTAATGGCTCAAAGTAAAAAAGTGCATATGTTCAACCAGAGATGCTTCTGAGAGACTGACTTCCTACTGGATCATTGCTCCAGAACTCTTCATCTGTGCTTGCATTCCTCTGGAAGCATTCTCCCAGTGCACAATGCTATTAAAAATAATGGTTTAGAGCATCAATAATATGTTAAAGATGGCCTCCTCACCATGGCTGTGGTGACAGCGTGATAAAATCAATCCATCATTCTTTGAACACTTGCAGACATACTTCTTACACTTAATGATGTGGCACAACTCCTCCATCAAGAAATGAGGGAAGCAGAAGTTGAAAGCAAGAAGAAAAACAAAGAGAAAGCAAAAAGAAAAGCTTTAAATTGAGCTCAGGAAAAGTGCAAAGGATTCTAGAGTGTAGGGCTGCTTAACTCCATACCCAAGCAGGGAACAGGCTGCTTAACAGGAGATCTGGGTTTGTCATGGTAGACACCCTAACAAGAAGTTTGGCCTCAATCTTGACTTTAAAATCCATTTGGTAGCTTAACAGTATCTAAGGATCTGCATCATGGAGAGCACAGGACTTACCTCCCTTAGCTCCCTGAGTTTCACCATCCAAAAATGAACCAGTAAGACAGAGTCACACACTTTGGCTTCCTCAATTGGCAATGGACAAGGACAGGGACCTCCAGAAAGCCACCTACTGCTGAGCCCTATGAAGATGGAATTACTAACTGGGATATTACACTCTCTGATACAAAAAGATTACTCAGTATCACCAGAGAATCATTAATGTGTTATTTTATGACTAATAAACATCCATTTCCCATCTACGCACACTAATTGAAAACTTTAATTGACATTTCAAAGCCTACAGCTCCTTCACTTCACTTTGTCAGTGGAACTACAGTTCCACACCCAAAATGAGCATTTTCCTAGGTTGTTCATCAAGTAATGACTGCACAGAGTAATGGCTTAGTGCCACTAAACTACATGACACCTTTTCACTTTCTCCCCTGGTAATATTTAATGTCATTTTTATTAAGTCAATGGACAGGATATCGGCTTCTCTTCACCCTGCTAATCCTTATCTCTAAGTCCTTATCTCCTCTGTACTCCAGTTACCCCTCCCAAAAGGCAGCTCTTCCAGGGAGCACTGTCTGTGTGTGTATTCCCAATGGACTCCCAGACAGCTGCAAGGAAGGAATTAGACTATGGAAGTTGGCAGTGGGCATCACCCACACCAAGGGAAGGAAAACACCTTTTCCTCTTAACAGAGCCAAGAATGAAACAAATCAAAGGACTAGCCTAATTCAACACTGATTCTCACAGAACGCTACAAGTAATGTAATTTATCTTTTAATTCCTTTTTTATACTGATTTCCTAAGTTTCCATTCAAGTAGCAATAAATAAAACTTAAGATCTATTTATTTTCAACAGATAAAACTTGTTCTTCATGAACTTCCACAGTCTGATAGTCATCAGGTGGCTCCAATTTTGGCATCACAACAGCAAATAATTCCATCTTAGAAAGCAACTGAATTCCCTCTATTTAGAAAATTCAAATTAAGAAAACCCTACATTTAGGTCATCTAAAATTGCAAATTCTTTTTGAATTTTTTCATAAAAGGAGCTTCATGCAACTATATACTAGGTGGAGCTAGCAGCAATCAATGATACAGCTGGATTAAGATACACTAAAGACCTTTTTAAAATTACTAAACATGTTAATGATTTGTGTCAGCATATCTGAAATGCTTTGTGTCTGGTGTTGTTGGAGATTTGACTGACACTAGATTCATACATATGCAAGAACGAGGAAATCTCCAATATTCCTACAGTGAAAACATTAGTGGAATAAAGAACTATGGCTAAACAGTGATATTTTTACTTTACTTTACTGATTAAGCAGGGTACTGTAAGCCTGGTCCACTTATAATCCTCAGGTAAAACAGATTTCACTCTTCCAAAGAGACCATCTCCTCTTTTTTTTCAGGCTGTAGCAGTGTTACGAATTCCTTACACCTTGCACATGACTGTTTTAATTGTTAGGGTTTCATGTCAATATTCCACTCATAGATCTCAATATTCCAAAAAGCATCAGAGACTGCATTGCATACATTTAGTTTTGCACCACAGTAAGGATCTGATGGCACTGTTTAGTCACATTTACTCAAACTAATTTAACTTGGATTTCCAGAGCTGTGTTTAAGCACCAGAAATCACCTTGGGCAGACTGTGTGATGGGGATTAGCACTGCAGCACCTCAGAGAGCATTTCCTTTGGAAGAAGACACAGGCAAGAGAGAAATACTGCTCTAAAACTTAAAAAAAAAACTCTAAAACTTAAAAAAAAAAATAAGCAGGGTACCAGAGTTTCCAATTTGCTATCTTTCTTAGATTCAAATAATGAGATATGAGATTTCTCTTTAGGTCTTCTATTGGTAGGAGCAGACCTGTGAGCTGTGTGGTCTTATCCAAGCACCTGATGTTCAGCTGTATGTGACTCACAGTGATAAAAAGAGCCATTAGCTTCAAATACAGTTTGTTCTTCCTGGGAGTTTCAGCTGAAAGCTCCTACAATATAAGAGATAACTGCATGATGATGACTTAGTAGCTCCAATATATCTTTTTTTATAGTAGAGTATCAAACAATAAGTTAAAATTCAAAAGCCTATTCAGACCCATCTTAATTTCAAGACAGATCTCACAAAATTTTGTCAGCATAAGGGCACAGAGAAGATGTGGCTCAGCCACTTTTTCCAGACAAATAACACAATTGCCTTTTCTCTTTTTGTTGTCTGTTGTGCTATAAAGCAGAAAAATACAACTCTGCCTCTGAGCTCCTGGAAAAGCCGAAACTGCTGAGCCAGCCTGTGCACAGCCATGGTGATGGAGCTCCCCAGGGACACTCCACACACGTGTGCTCAGGAATTCCCAGTGCACACGCTGCTGTTACCTCCAGAAAACATAAAGCAACACCATATCCTCATGCTCTAGGTTCACATACTGGTTTTAATAGATAAACACATAAGGAACAATGAGAAACTTGCCAAGGGAGAAATTCTGGAAGAACAGTCAATAAAACCAATAGCAAAAGTAGCTTGCAAACATGACTGGTTTGAATGACTATCAAAAGAAAAAAAAAAAAGAAAATAAAATCGTTATAGGACCTACTTGTATAAAACAATTAAGTTGGGATGCAGGTGGATCACTTTAAATATGTGGACATTGATTTTAGCTGTGGGTATTTTTAATGCAAATGTTAGTAAAACATGCTAGAACTTAGAGCATGCTGTGCAGCCACAAGGTCCTTTCCCTCCAAAATTATCCTTACCTGTAACATTTGCTGGGATCTCCTAAAGAGACAGAATAAATACAGATACATTTCCTGAAATAAATCTTATTACATCTGTACTGCTGAAGTTTTGCACAGCTCAGTCACAAGAGAGCTGCCAAGCAGAAGGGTGCCTGCCTGCTCAGGTTCTAACTGAATTCTAGTTTGAAATACCTCACTCTCTGAAGGGCTGCAAATTGTATTCAAATTCTCATTGGAAGAGGATTTCTTCCAAAGACTCCTGTTGCTCTGGAGAACCAGAATTAGGGAAGAACTCCTCTCTTTCTGAGTTTGTTTTTTTTTTTCTGGTCTCAGGATAGTATGAGGTTGTGAATAATAATAGGACGAAGTGAGAAATAAATGTGGTATTTCAAACTTGCAAAGTCAGGTTTGATTTTAATTTTCTCTATGGATTTACACAGCAATTTTCATGAATCAGATTTTATTTAACTTACTAACAGGGTTATAGTATATAGTACATCACAAGGTATTCCCTTGCAATATCAAGTTACAACTAAGCCCTTCCATTACTTTCATGTTCTATTTATGACTGTGTATTCAAAGCATCTGTGGTGTCCTACATCAAAACAGAGCCAAAATTTCATCTGACACAACCCAGCAGTTTGTGAAAGAAAGGCAGAATCTAACACCCAAGGTCCCAAGGTGATGGGCAGAATCAGTGTTGTAGCCTTAATGCCTCATTTAAAAGTATTTAATCTTCTAAATTTTGCTACTTTGCAAAGGAACCATCCAACTTACATTCTGCTTTAAAGTAATTATTTAATCCCTAATTAACAACTTACAAATGTCTACTGACTTGCTAAGAAATTTGTCTCCATAATAATCTACTCAGAATATTCTATCTTTCCTCGAGATCCACATCTACTCCCATCTTATTGCTGTTTCCCTTATTGCTGTCAATTTGTTCAGTCCATAACACTTTTCCTTTTGTCCTCTCCCTATCCAGAAACGTGCTGCAAGGAAGAAACAGGAAGCTGTAGGAAAAGCCATGCCTCTGTTAAAACAATGCAGCTTTAGACAGCTGAAGAACAAGCACAATAAAATAAACACCTGTGATATAAATTTCCTTACATTTTCTGAGCACTGCATGTATGCAGCCATCATGAGTGAAGATTAATCCTACGATTTTTGGGATCACCTGAGCCACAGGGAGAAAGCCAGTGGGGGCTCTCTGTCTCCACATTTCATGATTGCTTAAATCCAATATGAAGGTTTTTTCAGTGGGAAACAAAATGATTTAGTGGTTCAAAAGGCAAGAACTTGCCTGGAGAGGATTTGTAGCCACTTGTGTTACCCTGTGATCCCCACTCATTTGCCTTCCTGGGCAGTCTTCCATGTGCAGCATGCAGAACCTTAAGAACTATAAAATCCTGAAAAGTATTTCAGAGTTTTCTAAATACACTTCTAAATATTTCAATCTAAATTACATGTAAGATCCATAGCAAAAGCCCTCTTTCCTCACCTGGAGCTTGTACTTGGCCCAGATGAACGTGCTGCACTCATGTAGCTGCTCTTTGAGGTTTGAAATGTTGGAATTTTCATCCCTTTAACAGAGGTATATCCGCCCTTATAGTTCAAAAGTAATTGTTCCACTATTGGCCCATATTGTCTATTTTGCTCCTTCCCTCCAAATTCTCATTTCTCCACTACTTGCAAAGCTTCTGTGCCCTTGTAAACTGGCATTTATGTTAAAGTAATAAAGGATCAGTTCAAAAAAATATTTTAGACAGCATTAGGAATTAGGTAATAATTTTTTCAAAAAAAAAAATCATTACTTCCTCAAAGTGCAATTTCATATTTTTTTTTAAAAAATTTCTCTGTAAGAAGAGCCAAGAACTTGACTGTGCTGCAGAGCCTTTTGTTATTACTTTATAAACAGGTTGTTTGGATTTGCAAGCACCTTTTTAGTTTGTTAATAGCTTTTTGGGCACAGGGCTTTATTGATTTGTAAAGTCACAGCCATTTTTCCTGTCTCTGATGTTTACAACAGCAAGGTGGCAAACAATGCTGGCTTTGCAAAAATAGCAGAAGTTTAGAGCAGCTGAGGTAAGATATTATTCTCTGGGAAGGGACATGGGAAAAGAAGGGGGAAAAACAACTGCACAGGTTAGGGAGCACATGAGGATGCTTCAGTCAATATTTATCTCTCTGATCAATAAAATTTGATGTTCATTTCAGTGAAACCAATACTTGGTTAATTTAAGTGTTGTTGTTCCTTGGCTCCATCTACTTCTCCCTTTTTTCGAGATCTCTTCTCAGTGCTTAAGATGTCAAACTTGATCATCCAACCTGGTCTTTGCATTTCCTGAATTTTCATCATGGGCTCAAAACAACAGCAAAACAAAACAAAACCAGCAAAAAACTACAAACAAACAAAAAAGAACCCAAACGAAAGTAAACTAAAAGTTATTCCTTTCACTGAGCACTAGAGACATAGATTTTTCCCCTAAATCTCAATCTTTCTAAGCCAGGGGAAAAGTAAGGGGGCCTGAGGAAGAGGTTGTACAGCCAAAAGTAGGGGCAGGAGGATTAGCAAAGATGTTGGCATCCTTGCCAGCATCTCACAGGTGCCGAAAAAAAGGTGTTTTATCTGCTAATGTTCTTCCTAATACCTGGCTTCTTATGTGGGGACTGTCCTTATCCAGATTGATTTTATAAGCTGGCAGAGTGTTGTCAGAGGTGTCTGCACCCAGACTGAACCCCAAAGATGCTGATCTCCACCACAGCTATTAACGGAGCAGCATCGAGCACTGGAAATTCCAGCTGCTTTTTCAGGCCATGGTTTCTGCACGGTGCCACAAGGAACTTTCAGCTGAGTCCTCTCAGTAGGACCAGGGCATGGTGCAAAAGGTGCCTGTGTGCAGTGAGAACAGGTAAATGAACTCCTCTGTCTGGTGGCTGAGCTTAAGGAGGACGTAGAAGCACTAAGGAGTGTTGGGGAAACTGAAAGGGAAATAATCTGGCAGAGCTTCACCCTTCCATCCATGCCCACCATGCATCAGAGAACTCTCATGCCTCCTACCATCAGGCAGAAGGAGGAGACCTAGCTGATGAAGGGGAGTGGAAATGGGTCCCTCGTCGGGGACATAAAAATTCCTCCTGACCCCCGTCACCCACCCAGGTGCCACTTCAGAATAGGTTTGAGGCCCTGGATCTAGGTCAGCCAGGTGAAATAGAAGAAAATGATCTGCCCAGAGAGCCTCTCAATTGTACCTTGTCTGTTAGACAGATCACCACCTCTGACATTAAAAGAAAAGAAGTGCAGTTGTAGTGGGTTACTTCTGAGGGGAACAGAGGGCCCCATATTTCACCCAGACCCATCCCACACGAAGTTTAGTAAGTCCAAGTGCCAGCACTTGGCCAAGGCCCTTCACTTTGGCCACAATAACCACTCCAGTGGTTATGTCATGGAACATGAGCCAGCTGTGTGCCCTGGTGGCCAAGATGGCCAACTCATCCTGGCCTGTATCAGGAATGATGTGGCCAGCAGGAGCAGGGAGGTCATTCTGCCCCTGTACTGGCACTGGTGAGGGCACCTCGAGTGCTGTGTCCAGTTCTGGCCCCTCATTTTGGGAAGGACGTGGAGACGCTGGAGCACGGCCAGAGGGGGCAACGAGGCTGTGAGGGGCTGGGAACACAAACCCTGTGAGGAACAGCTGAGGGAGAGCTGGGGGTGTTTATCCTGGAGAAAAGGAGACTCAGGGGTGACCTTATCACTCTCTACAATCCCTGAAAGGTGCCTGTGCTCAGGTGGGGTTGGGCTCTGTCTCCAGGCAGCACTGACAGAGCCAGAGGACACAGTCTCAAGCTGCAACAGGGGAATTTAGGTTAGATATTAGAAAGAAATTCTTCACACAAATAGTGATTGGGCACTGGAACTGTGTGCCCAGGGAGGTGGAGTCACCCTCCCTGGACATGTTTAAAAAAAGACTGGATGCAGCTCTCAGTGTCAGTGTTTAATTGATGAGGAGGTGTTAGGTCATAGGTTGGACTAGATGATCTTAAAGGTCTTTTCCAATCTAGTTCATTCTGTGATTCTGTGAATTTGAGCATCAATTACCAACACTTGGTAAACGAATTGCTCATTTCTCCTCCCCTCCACAGCTGGACCTGGGGGTTTTGCCAACTCCTCACACCAGAAAGCTCATTTTATCCTTTAACCTTCATCTCTCCTTTTCCTTTGCACAAAATTGCTGGAAACTATTTTCAGGTTTGCTAAACCCAAAGATGTTTTGGCTGCCAAGCGGCATCAAGAGGAAAGAAAGTGCTTTCATTTGGTCTTATCACAGAACTGATAATAACATTATTGTACATGCAGAGAACTCCAGGCTTGTTTATCTGCAACAACAGAATGACACATGCAAATATAAATATGAAAGGCCCAAATATCTCAAGCTCTGATAGTTCAGTTACGAATATTATATCTCCAAAATGAAAACAGAATTATTTATTCACATCAACTGTACTAATGCCTCTTGGTAATTTTCTGTTTTCCTATAACAAGCTTTACCAGGTTCAGTCTTTGGTTTTTGGGGAAATAATCTGAGAAGGAAAGACTTACTTTCTAAGTTATTTAGTTATTACTTTCTAAGTAATTTTCAGCCTTGATAACGAAAAGCCTCATACCCCTTAGAATTATTTACTATTTGTTGTGTTCTGAATCTTCTACACAATTTAATTTTAAATATAATTCAAACCCTAAAATATTTTATCATCATATCCACTGCCAAATAAAAGTTAGAACTAACTTGTCTGGTATCCAAATCACAGCACAAAACAATGGTTCCCTGTGAGGTGTCTCAGAAATGCACAGTCTTGTAACCAAAGGTTTGGTTTGCTTCGCTTTCAAGTTCCTGATTTCATCCACATTTTCTGCCCTGCCCCCCCCGCCTGGTTTTATTACCCATTTCCACTTGTCAATACCCACCTCTCATAATAAGTTATGTGTGTGCTACCAAGCCTAAGCTTTTAGAGCATTCTGGGAACCCATTATAATTTAGAACTTTACCCTATAGCAGATCAGGTCATTGTTAACATGCCAAAATATATAACAACCTCAAGTACTCAATTGCATCTGGATTTCTCATGTGGATATTTCACATCTTCATTTACATTCTCATTACCTTTTCTGTTGTGAGCCTTTGCACTAGCCATCCTGGGGATGGATTTGGATAAAATATACTCAGATAATTAGGATATCCTTGGAGCAGTGGGGCTATCATAAAATAATCATTACAGAAAAGTACATTTACAATTTTAAGTGGCATGGAAATAAAACTCATGACCCAATCTTCAATCTTTTGTTGACCAATATTACCCATTCAGCCCTGCCCCAAACTCCACCACTTGTATTTTCCAAAGACACCACCAGACCCTAATGGGGGAAATTTCTGTGCCGGGCCTTGCCCCACACACTCCCTGCTCTTCCAAGCAGGACATCCCCAGCCCCATAGCATGCTCCCTTTTGGGGACACATAAGGAAAGGACGGGAGCAGGAGTGTCCCAGAACAGACAAGACCAACACTGTGAAAAAAAGCCCTGCCCCAGAGTAAGGAGAACACCCTCCCTGCCCCATGTGAAAACACATAAAGAGGAGATGACTCATTCCATCAGACTGAAGCTGCCTCAGGAGGGCCACAGGTGCCTCCCCAGCCTCAGCACACACGTGGTCTGTGCCCTTTGGATTTCTGAGACACCCACATGAGGCTGGAACCTGTGACACAGGTGCCCCAGGACACCCACACTCCCTGGAATAACACCAGACTTTACCCATCATCACTCCCTCGAGGTGTGATTCATCCATGTGGGAGGACTGCTTACCCCTGCCAGCAGAGATGACAAATTCCTGTACAACTTTCTGAACAACTCGGTGCCTGGAGCAGGAGCCCTGTTCCTCCCTGGGAGCAGAGCAGACACTGCAGCCTTCACCAGGGGCTGGAGATGATGAGCAGCATGCTTGGCAGTTCCTCTCCAGGCAAGAGAGCCCAGCTGACAGTGATCCCAGTTGGACACAGGAGTGCATTACATGAGGGCAAGGGGCTGGCCTGGCTCCTCCAGCACCTCCAGAGAGGGACAAACCCCCCTCTCCAGCCAGGCTGCATAAATCACTGCCTGGGTATGCCTGACCCTTCCTTCTATCTCTAAAGGAAGCCAATAGAACAACCTTGGCTCTAAAGGCTTCACTTTTAGTTAGCTACTGTGAGGTGAGCCAAATCTGGGACAGACTGTCCAAATGGCAAGCAATTCATTATTCATCACCAAGAAGGTGATGCCAGGGTTGCACAGCATCAAGTTTACATAGCACAGAGCTGGACTGCTTCCAGGACAGTATTTTATCTCATTTTGCTCTGGCCCCAGTGATATTCTTCTGCTTCTCACCCACATCCTTCCTAGCAGAAACATTTAATTGGATGATTGGCATAGTGTGGCCCCACAGGACATGACGAGAGGGTATCAGCTTTGCTGCCAAAAGGGATGCCCCTTCCTTCCCAGTCTCTCCTCCTGCCTGCTTGCTGCTGCCTGCTGTTGGCTCTAGCTCAGAGCAAAGCCCTGCCTGGATGCACCAACATGATGGAAAACAGCAATCAGGCAAAAGAAGAAAGAAAACCCACAAATAACTTTTCGGTGTGTCATTGAATTGGCCCATGGCAGGGTGAAGGGGGCCTAGGGCCAGTGCAATGCAGGGGACAGTAGCCAGGGGAAGAAGGAGGCACAGGGCAGGACACAGCTCCCCTCTCTCCTTGGGAATGAGCCTCCAGGTGAGCTCTGCTGCCTTGGCTGTCACCAGCCCAACCTGCCCACCCAGCCAGCCCCTAATTAGCAGCCTGGCTGATCACGGTGTGGCTAATAGTTCTGGCAGGGGAGAAGGCCAAGAGCAGCCATGTCCTGGCTGTACCAGGCCAGCAGTCTGTCACTGGGGGAGCCAAGGCTCACAGCCCTGCTCCTGCCATGCAGACAAGCTCCTAAAACATTCCCAGCTAGTGCTCACCATCAATCCACTCAGAGCTCCTTCTGCACAGGAATGTGTCATTAAACCTCAGACAAGAGGGATTTGAGCCTTGGCTCAAGGTGACCTGTGAAATTTAAGAGGTCAGAAACTGAGTTCAGCTCCTTTGGGTACCAGAGCAGTAGCTTAGTGAAAAACATAACTTTTCTCTGCAGAGGGCTGTTGTGAAAAACTCTGTGTTCATGTTTCTTTCAGTGTGGGATTGGGCTTTCTTCAGGAAACATGAATAGATATGGGGCTGATCTGATACAACCCAAAATTTTTCTGTTGATTTCTCATGTAATTATTTTCCTTTCCTTAATTTCCTATTCTTTCCTCCCCTGCAATGTTTGTGAACACTTTTGTTTTTCCTCACTCAACTAATGATCCCTTTTACTTCTTGTGTTCTTTTTATTTCTCCCTGCTGAACATGAGGAGGTTTGTAGCTATATGCTACAACATTATTTGTTAATGACAAGCTATCCCTCACCAATTACTCTGCTGGGATTATATTACCTTGTCATTATTTTATCTCCAACAGTCTGCTGCAGTTTTTGGCTGGAAAGTGAAGAAACAAAACTATAGCTATGCCCTGGAACTTCAGCTACATAAATGCAGAGCTATTCCCAGCCAACACACTGCCATTCCTTCCCACAGCATTTTACCTCCAGTCACCACTTGAGGACATCACTGGGAGAGCATTAGCAGGCAAATTTCAGCTCTAGAGGCTCAGATATGTTATTTAAGGTTGCATTATTTTGAGTAACACTTACCAAGGGCACTGAAGAGCATGTCAACTTAATTATGGAAGACAAGACATTGATATAACTCGTAACAAATAAATCAGTGATGAGAGCATAGCATTCAGAAGAGCAGTATTTATCACTGCACAAAACCACCCCATTATTTAGTACAATGACAACATGGATTTTGGAAGGCCACTGAGAACATCCCATCCTGGTGTTTCTATCACTCACTGTCACTGTCTCAAGCACTCCCTCCTGCTATTCCCCCTTCTCTCTCATGCTGGGGAACCCAGTTTTGCACCCCACAACATCCTGAGCACCAGCACCCATTCTGCAGAACAGTCTTTCAGGAATGCACTGACCTGTGTGCTTATCCTCACCACTTCTGAAGGTTCAAACACAGGAAGAAACTTTACCACAGCAAAATTTCAGGATTATATTCCTGAAGTCCCATCTGTTGTCCTGCATCTTATCAGTAGGACAGCAGGCCATTTGCTGGGTGGTCTGAGGCTAAACCCACTTCCAAAGCCTACTCCCGGCTCCAAGAAACCATCTAATCCCTCAGCTGTATGCTCCTGTCTCTCCTTACACCTATTTCCCCCTCTAGCACCTCCATCCCACTGCAGATGCCTTCATCAAACCCCCACTTAGATTCCTATAGACAATAACAAGATGAATAAAGACATGACCTTCAACAGAAATCTCCTAGAAAGATTTTAAATATTGTGAATGCCCCTCAGTGGAAGCAAAAGATGAAAACAATGAAAATCCTCTGCTTTCAGCACTCTAATTGTACAGAGCAGCCAGCCTCCAGTGCTGAAACTGCCCTTCCCTGCACACTGAACTGCTGGGGGCTGCTGGCTCCATCTGGTAAAATTGCCTTAATCTCACTTCCACTGAGCTCCCCTGCCCCAAACACAGCTGAGCTGCTCCTTCAAATTCTTCTGGCAATTAGGCTGCAAACACTTCAGTCAAGGGAGGAATTCCCTTTGAATTTATGCAGTCAATTTATATAGTCAATCAAAGAGGAAAATGTTGGAAGTACATGTTGTTTTTTTTTTCACACAGAGGGAAGGGACACAAAAAAAGCCCCAGTTGCCTCCTGCAAAGACTCCAAGTCCTAGATTGCTGGTCTGTCTTTCACATATTAAATACACTACCTGATTCCAAGTGTACTAAGCAAACCAGTAAGACATTGCCAGTCAGAACTACAATTTGATGGGAAAATTAAAATAGAGGCAGAACACACTGGCTTAAATGACAGAGTCAGGATACAACCTGACTCTGTCTTCTTTTACACAGGTACCTCTTCCATTTCTCAGATCAAGCTGCTCCTGCTTCTGACCCAGAAGGGAAAAAATATCTTCAAAGAAGATTTTGTTACTGTTTTCAAAGGTCTGCAAGCAAACCCTTTATGCAGTACTTGAGATACCATCTAAGTTTCTCAGAAAAACTTGTCCTAGCTGGGACAGGAAAAATGTAAGAAGCCAGTTCTGCTGAAAGCTCTGGGGTTAATTGAAAATGCTGGTTGTCCTACAGTCACTGAATCACAGATGTCAAGGCCCAGATCTGCAGCCTTCTCAGGGAAAAGGGGGCTTTTATGAAAGAGTTTAATATTGAAATCTATAATTACATGCTTATTTCAAATCAAATTACTGAAGGCTCAGCCTCCTTTTGAAGGATGGAGGCTTCTCCTTGAAAGAGATAACCATGTGTTTCCCTACACTTTTGATGTTGAAAACCATTCCAGAAAAATTCCAGGCAAAACTGAAAGTACAGAACTATGAAATTGCCTTCAAAGAAGCATTTATACAGCTGCATATTTATTCTGACCATTTTGCTTCCTGAAATTCACACTTGTTCCCTGTCATACGAGATTTTCAGAATGTTCCCTGAAGATTTCACCAGTCTGGAAGCCTCACTTGCCTGCTGGGAGTTCTGAAAATCAAGAGGCAGCAATGAATGAATTCCCTTTTATGATGTCTTGCTTAATTGCATTCTGCAGGTGCTCCTAATTTAAATAAAGCAAGGAGGCCGAAGCAAATGCAAACAAAGAGGTCTACAAGTTCTGCAGTCTGAAAAACTCCTTTTAAAGTTAAGTTTTTCCATTTAGTGCCAAGCTAGAGTTATGTCTCTCTGCACCATTGTGTCATATTCAAACCTGTGTGAGCTGTTTTATATCTGGTTTATAGAGTAATAGCAAAACAGACAGGGAGCAGGAGAGGTGCTGCAAAAGCATAAGAAGGAATCAATTAGATTTTATTTTCTCTCCTAACTGAAGCAGGTGCCTGAAAAAAATGTTATCAGTGCCCTAGCTTCAGATATTTGGGGTGGGCTGGTTGTCTTCTAAGAACATCTCTTACCAAACTCAAAAACTGCTGAAGAACTCAGATGATGACCAATGTACAGCCCAATGGCTCAGGTGTGCCCCAAAGCAAAAAGGGACACATTCACATAGAGGGAAAAGTTTAAACCAGGACATATTTATGTAAATGCATTCCCAAACACAAAGTTTCTCATGGGAATAGATCCCTCCTTCCTGCTCCCTGACTGTTGGACCACAAAATCCAGCCATGGTTTTTGTAGATCAGGCTGGGTGATCACTTCTTGCTGCCTACAGAGGTATTCCCTACAGAGCTGATTTCAAGCCTTTCCCATTTGGTTTTCAGCTGCAGCTCTACACACAGGAGCTCCGTGGCAGCCTTAAAACAGGTGTAGCTCTGCTGCTGCCAAACAGGAAAATCTTCCCTTCCCTGCTCACGCACTTCTCAGTGACAGCTAAGAACTTCTTAAAGACAAATTGCACCCTATGTGAGGAACTTGAGGACATTTAAATACATGGATAGAATCCAGTAGCAAGAACTGATCAGAGATAAGACACTGAAATGAACCATTTCCTTTCATAGGCTACTTTTTTTCTTATCTGCAATTATTCCATATAGGCAAACACACTCCTCAGATGTGGCTCCATCCCTCTGGCTCAGGACCTGCATGCAAACAGTGCAATATGCATGACTGCTTTTTAAAATAACTTCTGTGTGCTTAGCTCTTACTGAGTGTTAACATCCACAATGCTGATAACAAGTTTGTCTAAATATATGATAATAGCTGTAGAAGTACCAGCAGTGCCAGCAGTAGCGATTCATTGTTTGCAAGGAAATTTAAGGCAACTGTGGCACATCCCTGCTTGGAACAAACATGGCAATCAGCAGTTTTCACTTAGATCAGTGTAGAAAATAGATGTTGAAACATTCTGTCATGTTGCTTTGCTGGCTCAAACAAAACTGTGTTTCATTTCTCTTAAAATTCAACTGTCTAGGATCATAAATTCTTTACAAATGTAGGAATTTTGCTTTGCTTTCTTGAATAGTAATTTCAGTTCATTTCCACCTTGGCTACCATGAATCTTGATATTTCTTATATTGGCACAACCCCCAAAAATGAGACATTCCCATACTCTGTGAGAATAAAAAGGAACAGTCCCCAACTTTCAGGAGTTTGTGGAAGTGCATTTATGCCCTTTTATTCAGAAATATCAGAACTATTATCTGGTCACTGTCTCAGGCCTCAGAGCCAGCAACAGGTGACTCAGGACCAGCTTTAACTCAACCAGCAGATTCACAACTGGGAAAATAGGTTTCACACACAGAATAATCAAGATCCCATGAAAGTCAGGCTCTAACCATGAATCGGGATCTGGCATCTTTCTCTGGATCCAGACTTTAGGAAGGATAAATACCAGGTTCTCCAACTTGAAAAGTTCATTTAAAGCCTAATGAGCAGACATGCTGAAAACCAAAATTTGTGTACTACAGGAAATTAAGTTATGAAAGTTTGTTTTGTCTTAGTAAAAACAATTCTGCTTGTCATCAAATGAAATAGTAAAATAATTTGTAGGTAATTATTTTGACAATCATCACAGCTAAAGAAGAAAGCAAAATTAATTATTTCAGTCTCAAAATGCCCTAATAACAGACCAGAAAAAACATCAGTGTGAAAAGGGCTTCTATGCAATGTTTTAAATAAAATTAATTGCTATTTTGGACTGAAGGGACATTTTTTATTAACTTATTCCTCACATCACAAAAGCCTACAACTGTAAATGCTGAAGGCAAGTTTACATCCTTGAACAATTAAGGGTTTCTATAAAAATGATATTTAGGTAGCACTCTTGTTCAATGACATAGCTTACTTGCACTTGGATTAAGAGAGAAATAAGAAAATTGCAGACAAAAATTGGTGGGGTTTTCCCCACAAGTCCACCCTTTCCATTAATTAGAACAACTTTCGAATAGTTTTGAAACCAATTATTTCATTTAAAAGGATTTCTGAATCAAACCATGAGATGAATTTTGGGAGTGCATATGGCATCCAGGTCCAGTGTCCTCAGCAGTGGAAGGACATGGAGCTGAGTCCAGGGGAGGTCCTGGAGCTGCTCCAAGGGCTGGAGCCCCTCTGCTCTGGAAACAGGCTGGGAGAGCTGGGGGTGCTCACCTGGAGAGGAGAAGGCTCCAGGGAAAGCTCAGAGCCCTTCCAGGGCCTAAAGGGGCTCCAGGAGAGCTGGAGAGGGACTGGGGACAAGGCATGGAGTGACAGGACACAGGGAATGGCTTCCCAGTGCCAGAGGGCAGGGCTGGATGGGATATTGGGAAGGAATTGTTCCCTGGCAGGGTGGGCAGGCCCTGGCACAGGGTGCCCAGAGAAGCTGTGGCTGCCCCTGGGTCCCTGGAAGTGCCCAAGGCCAGGTTGGACTTTGGGGCTTGGAGCAGCCTGGGACAGTGGAAGGTGTCCCTGCCATGGCAGGGGTGGGAATGGATGGGATTTCAGGTCCCTTCCAACCCAAACCATTCTGGGATTCTATGATATGGCTGTACAAGGCCATCTGGGAAAAAAATAAAAGAGGGGATCTCTTGCAAGACATGGTCCATAGCTTCCCTTCCCAAGCATGAATGAGGGTAAAAGGCTTGTATTATGAGGGTGCAGATATACTCTTAACCCAGAAGTTATGAGACTTTTAACACAATCAATTACATTGTCCCATCATCTTTTTATGGTGCGCTCATTTCAGGCAGGATTTTTGTCTCTGTAACCAGAACTTAATTCCCATTATTGAGCCAAATCCCAACTAGTTCTGGAAGTACAGAAATAGCAGTAAAGCTTGCTAAGAAATAAGTAGTATGAAAGCTTTTTTTTTCCTGCTTTTCTTCAGTTTTCCTAGGAAACACCCATGAGGAATTTTAAACCGAGTGTACTTGGACTCCTGCACTTGAACAGTGCCAAACTTCCCGTGCACTCCTGGGCAGTGCTCACCTCAACGCTTTCGTTTGTAGCTGACTAAAGGTTTACTGGGAATCTAAGTAAGGAGTAATTATTCTTATAAAGAACAGCTAGATTTTAGTGAAAAGCAAATTTATGCAAATTTCTGCCCAAACAGTGCAGATGCAAGGATCACCCTGTATCCAGGAAAAAAAAAAAAAAAACCACACACAAAAAAAGAAACAACCCACAATTGCATTTCACTCTGGTAAAGAAAACAGAGGGAGGGGAGCCATGTGCTGGCAAGCGCACACATTGGGGTGTTTTATTGCACAGAGGTAGTCAGGAAACACCAAACACCAAAAGATGGTTGTAAGGCACAGATAAGCTCAATGATTCCCAAGAAACTTGACCCAGCTTGACAATCTGCATCATGTAGAGAAGCAGAGAGACATTTCTGTGAAGCACACAGGGGTACTGCCAGCCAGGGGGTTGAAGGATCTGTATGGCCAAACAAAGAACAGCTTGGGTCTTTATGGCAAAGGAGAATACAATAAAATTCCAGTTTAGAAAACATCTGTAGAAAACTGTGAAATCAGATTTGTACAGACACACAGATGATATTTTATATACATGTATCCCTGCTTAGACACACATCTCTTTGTACACACACACTTCATTCCACAGATTAACTTTTCTTGGATTTCTCATAGTGTAAATCTTGCCTTTCATTGTGACAACAACAGACATCTAGGCAAAATCACGTGTCAGGAGTTTGTTCCCTGGCTATGGAAATGAAACCACAAAATACCACACTTTCTTATGAGACTGAAGCCTTAATTTTTTGCAAGTTCTGAACTGCAACACCCAAGTTTGCAAACAGAAAACCACAGAGACATTCAACTGCTGATATGTCCTCAGTATGAGGGACAGCAACAGCTTCTGCAGAACTTTGTGCTTTCCCAAAAAACCTGTCAAGATTAGCTTTTTCCATCCATCAGTCCTTGCTTCATTGTTATCTTTTCCAGCTCCCATCCTGCCAGTTCCAGCTTTCTCATGGACTACAGCTCCCTCCTGCCCCAGGGGTCCCATGATAGTTCATCTTTCTTCATTAACTCTGCCCAACTTTCAGTGTAATTCTCAGTGGGAACTGAACATAATCCACGCAGTTATAATTTAATTCTGTTTTCACTCACACTTCTTGACATCATAGAAGTCCCTTAGTTTCATTTGTGAGAGCAGAACAAAGCCAACCGCTGTGTCCACAAAAGTATTTTTTTCATAGGATTCTCCAGGACTGCTGAATCCCAGCTGTGCTTGCCAGTCTCTTGCTTGCCATGCTGAATTATTGTGTCACAAGAGGAGCTGGTGAACCACAAGCACATCCCAGTCACGAAGCTGGAATCATTGCAAACTGGTTACAACGATGCACTTAACTAATTCCCAGCGTGGCATTGCTAATCCTGTTCAATTTTACCACACCATGGCAGAACTGCAGTAAAATTAGTGTAAGAATACATTAACATTGCCATAAAATAAAAAATGTTTACTGGGTTAAAAACAACCAATCAATTTTATAAACCATTTCATTACTGATAAATAGAGATGTTCTCTAACGTGGCACCATTTGATTAAGCATTAACCCTCTCTCTGGGGATACCCCCATGCCAGCTTGCAGGTAGCAATGTTTTTGATAATCTGACAAGTTGGCTATGCAGCAATACTGATGAGATGTCAAAGATTGATTTATTCTGCACTCACTGTGCAAGTGTTGGATTGAATGACAATTACTTAATGTAATAATAGCTGGTTGTTTCTGTTAGTATTTTGACTTTCTCACTGTGTTGCAGGTATCAATTCTCATTTTACATTTCCATGTAATAGTGATCAGTAAATGAAACAGTAGAGCCATTCCCACTTTCTTCCTCTTTGAATTGTCCTCAAAAGGACATCAAGGAAGCTATTCAAAGAACATGCTATTCAAATCCCACTAGTTATGGAAAAAAAAATTTAAAAAAACCTAAGTGAAGATTAAAAAAAAAAGAAAAGAAGTTGTGCAACTGTTGTTCATGCAAGGAGTTAGAAAAGATTGTCACCACTTAAAAAAAAATCTACTCACATATTTTAGTGCCTCAGTGTGGATCTGAAACTTCAAGTGTTCTACAAGTTTTGTTTTGGTGTAAAATCCCCTGTGGGTTGGTCTCAGTCATCCATGACCTCAATCACCTTTCTGGGTCTGCTCCCATATCTTCTAATCTAAAGTCACAGGCCTTGCTGGTCTCTAGATGAGGGAGCTGGGTAGACCCAAATCAAAAAGTGTTGCTCACATGTTGACAAAACTCACGGTGCCACTGCTCAGCTATAAGTGCCCAGCTGAAGACAGAAGGTTGCAGGGATTAGAGCAAGGAGCATGGAGTGTTGATATAATGGGTGGGGGTGTAACACTGGCCTAGAAACAGCACTGCACCAGCTCCAAAAGTCACAGCCACCGAGCGTGAGGCCACCCAGAATGACAGTGACAGTTCCACACCATGAACCTTGGCCGTACCCATATGAGCTTCACTGAACTGGCAGACCTGCTTGCCTCTCTGGGGGAAGAAAATCCTTGTTGCAGGAGACTTTCTGAGCCCCTCTCTTCTCCCAGGTAAAAGAACAGAGAGAATGGGGATCGGGTAAGAATGCTCATCACAATGTCTAGATCAAAGGCAGCTGGTGTCCAATATTTGAGGCTGCCAATGAAGCAGATGCTGTCCTGGCACAGCCCCAGTATGGAAACGGACAGGTCTCTGCACAGGAAGTACATTCCAGGTGTCTTTCAGCTCACTGGCCAAGTGGACTTGCTCTGAATTCATAAGGTAACCAGTTACACTGAAGCAGAAAATCTCAACCTCTGTGATCCCAGCATAACACTCAGGTGACAATGTCACACTGGCTGAGACATGAGCCAGGCTCATTTCCACACCTGACTGCTGGGTCAGGATGGTGGCAATCTTACCCTAATCCATTAAATGCATTAGTGCAGTCTCCATAAATCCAGGATGAAACACCATAAAATGCTCAGAAATTTCCTAAATATCTTGCCTTGAGCTTAGCTAACTGGATCAAAACTGAGGAAGCTTCTGCCAGGAGTAAACCCCAGTAAGTGGACAAGATGTTGCTGCAAATGAACTAATCTGAGTAGTTTTGTACTTGGCTTCATAGTCTGAGGACAAAAAAGCTGTGTGGGGGGAACCTAACAAAAGATTTTTGACTACAGCAGCCAGCTGGCTGGTCCAGCAGTTTCCAACCAGTGAGGAGCTGGCTGGGACCTGCCAGGCCAGCTTTGGCTTTTGCCACGGGCTGGACTGGAGCATCTCCAGTGCAGAAGGCTCTGTCTGCACAGCCTGCACAGGCTCCACTGTGCCTTCTAGCACAAAGGCATCAATCACTGGCAAACACAGCATTCCTGGTGGGCATGGTCCTTTCCACAGTAATGGGAGCCCTGGGAAAAGCAGTCCAAAGATTAGCTACGATCACTGTAAGAAGGATATGTTTGAAAGGTTGGTATAGCTGAAGGAACTAGGGTGCATTCCCCCTGCCTAAAAGCACCTGTGGAGTCATGCTGGGAAGTTCAGTGTAGGCAGAAACTGATGCCAAGGAAAGGGGTTTATTTCCTGGCAGCTCTAACATACAAGAGGCTCACGTGAATACTGTTCCTGTCTGCATTATTTGCAGCCCAGAATAGACTTGGCTGTCTTCCATCTAACTCAAAGTTTCTGAATAATTGGTTGTAAGACAAAGTAATTTCATAGCCTGCAGTGCTGCATCAAGCCTTGGCAAATCTGAATCAGCATTTGAGGGAAACTTATCAGAACAGGGGCAGTACACACCTACTCATCAGCAAATGTTTCATGTAAGAACATTTTCTCCTATATCACAGATTTCCAAATAAGTGTCAATTTTTAACTTATTTGTACGAGCAGGAGGAGTTAATTTTTTTTACCAAAACAATTTTTGATGCTGTTAAAGTTAGATTAATTCAAAGGTGGTTTCATAAATAATCACCACCAACATTTGAATAATTTCACTGACTAAAAACCCCATCCATCATAAAGTCCTAGTATTTAATTAAGATGCAAGTGGTAGGAAAAGTCCAATGTCCATTGCAAGTGGCAGTATGCAAACAATGCAAGTGAATGGCTTGGTCTGTCAAAGAAAAATTGAGACAGAATATATTTCAAAACAACAAAAAACGTCAGGAATTGGGACAAGAGTAATTGAAGGAACACCAGCTGGAATGCCTCTGGGGTAGGGCAAAGCCATGGCCCTACCAGAGAAATATCCAACAAACTTCAGTTCATATGCTAGTGTAAATTATTATAGAAGAATTAAAAATACATAATTTCTACCTGGTAAGAGGTAGGAGAGCAGACTCCCACTGGGAAATTTCTTGCCCAGAAAAAGGAATTTGGTCATGCAAACCATAAGCAAACCAGGAAGGAAAGCACAGCAGCTTTCCCAGTCGGTTTGTTGATGTACAGGCTTGCAGAGGAAACTAAAATAAAGAATTCCCATTGTAGACAATGTCCATCTTTGTAATGTGTCACTTGTGGCAATCCAAGAAATAAAGCAGACCAAACTTCAATGTGCAGTATAATTAGAAAAAAGAGCAGAAAGGCAAAAAGTAAGGGGTCATTTATTAATATAATTGTCTAAAAAGGGATTTCCAGGTATAAAATGCTAGGCTGTGCATTTGGAAATGTCCACTTTCAGAAGTAATTTTTACTCTTAACACAACCTCTAGGGATACAAGAAAAAGACAAGAATGTAGATATTGATCTGTTTTCTGAGGAGTTTTTATCAAAAGCCTCCAAGAAAAGGAAGTTTCTGTTCACTTCTGCTGCAGAACTTCACCACCAAGTTTTACATCTGCACAGATTGTGCAATTGGTGTTAAAATAGTTACCTGAAAATGTCTTTGAAACATAAGAAACCAAACTGTTGTGCTTTGAAGCCACCTTAATTTCATAACTGGATAAGCAAATAACTATCTGTCCATAAATAATGAAAGGTAACAACAGTGTTATTGCTACTGGGAATAAACTTTTGGGAGCATTCACACAGGGAGCAGTGAAAACCCATTTAAAGGTTTGCACAAAAATTGAAAGAAAATATTAGGTTACTGCTAAGCTACAATTCTGCCTAGGCTTGTAAAGAACAGCTCTTTGCTTAGTCAAGGGTTAGCATTTAAAAGAACTGAAGAAAATACATTAAAACAAGGTTGCCAAATCTGATATGTTTTACACTCTGTGCATAGCAACAAAAATGAAAAATGTAACAATATTTAAATATAAACTTAGTCATTTTATGAGGTCTTTCAATATCAAGACACATTAAGGAATCAAAGGAAAGTGGGGTATTTTTTTAGCTGAATACCTGTCAACCTTCTGGCAGTGATTTTCTGTCAGGAGTGATGTGATACCATCCACTGAGGTCCCACTGAAGCTCCTTATTCCACAGGGCTGAGGAACCAATGCCCCAGCACTGAATAGCACCATGTTTCCAGGGGACAAGGGTACATTAGAGTAAAGGGGGCATTGTCTATCCCAAAAAGAATGAAGGCCTGCAGTCTTGGCATGCTGATACAGAAGACAAACCACATACCAAGTGTGGTATTAAATATAAAGGATATTCTGAGCGTAAAGAATTATTAGGTTTAGAATTCCTGAAGGTCCTGTGCTTTTAAGCATCTTCCAGCCACCCAAGTTAATCAAATTGCTAACTTCATTGACATAAATCATGCTAATCAGAAACAGCATTTCTTAAAAAGCCAAAAAGATGAGAAATTACGGAAGATAAAGACTTTCCCTTGCTGTGACCAACTAAAATTAATGGCATTACAAAATGATATCCATAAATTAAGGCAACTTTACCTTAGTGACAGCACAGTAAGATAAAGGATCTGCCAAGCAGTGACCCATGTGTGCAAACTCTTGCTCACACTTCAATTCCTTCAATCCTGCAGATGCAGAAACATTTTTGGGGCGAGGCAAGGTCAAACACAGATAAATGCTTTCCATGATGTATTATTGATTTCTAGGAAATAGAGAGAGACATCCTAAAGAGCTGATTTGCTTGGCATTCATATTTACAACCATTAGAATTTTTAGTAGGGTCTCGTTTATCAGGTTGTCTTACAGCAATATTGCTAATTTAATTGCTGTACTACCTAGGTAACAGTGTCACTGAACATCTTTCAAACACACAACATGGAGGCACAACTTTTTTCCTGGACAGGCTTTTTTGAATTTTTGAAGTTCTGGTAAAGAGTTGTATGAGAAACTACAGTGAGGGGGGGCTTCTTCCTCCTCCTTCCCCTCTTTTGGCCCAGGAGCTTATTTGCATTCACATGTTGTGCAAATTTTCTCAGAATAGATGTATCAGCTTGCAGCAGGGCCACCACAATGTGCTGTTTCTGCATCATTGGTACCTGTGGCATTTAACGCTGAGACAATGCCATCTGAAAAGGCACATTTCCCTGAAATGGAAACTCATCCTCGATGTGTTAAACAGAACCTTTTAATTGGCTGTAGCCTCGCGCTGCTGCGTTTGTTTGTTTGGTTTTGTAAAAGGCCTCATTGAGAGGCAGAGCAGGCCTCGCTCCCAAGGCTGAGCAGCCAGCAGGTAAGGATGATATTTTGGAAATATGTGATGACACCTAGAAAAATAGGGATATTTTATCAGCCACTGCCTACCTAATTCAAGGACAGAGATCAATATCAAGCTACCTTTGCCTCATCCATCTTCTGACTAAGCTGTTTTACCACCACACTCCTCCCTTCTCTTTTCCAGAAAGATTTAAACTTTTTTTAGTCCTTACACAATGAAGACTGTATTTTGCACCGGGAGGTAAATTTATTAGTATATTAATAATGAGATGATTGGTTTTTCAAACTTGGTTTATCAGTTACATTGTAGGATGAAAACACCCTTCCCTGTATGGGAATTCTGGCATCTCTGATCCTCTGGAGGGAAAAGGGAGGCTTGCTGCAAACAGGACACAGCTGAGGTGCCTCAGGGCAAACCCCTGTGCTGTGCTTTAGTGACTCAACAGAGGAATTCATTCCAGGAAAGCAGCCACAGTCAGTTCCATTCTGCAGCAGCAGATCCAGAGTGGCACCCTCGAACCCCCAAACTGGTAAAAGACTTCCACAGGGTGCAAATGGGAACTTGGATGTTTCCATCTCATCCCAGGCTCAGCCCTTGGCATTCTGCACCACTGCAGAGAGTTTTTGGTGGAGACTTATTTCCTGACTCACCCAGCAGAATGGGCAGCTTCTCCATTGTCATCTAACCCCTGTTTTCTGCCCATTATCCTCATGGAAGGGTTGAGGGGGGAGAAGGGAATGGGTGCTCTCCATTCACTATCTGCAGAAGGAGAAAGTAACAACTTCTGTGGAGGCAGCTGGATCAATACAAAACCTCCCTGAGAGCACAAGCACTAAGACTAAAAGAGTTAATTCCCTTGTATTTTGTTTGATGCACTTTGGCTGGGACTTACACAAGATGATAAGCAGAAACATGGAGAAAAACACTAAAAAACCTTGAGTAAAAGTGAAGAAGGGAAGAAACAAAACTCACTGCTAGTGCAAAGAGGCTGAAAATTCTGAACAAATCAGCCAATTTCTAAATTATGGCTGTTCTGCTCAGAGAGCATTACACTGCATCAAAGATACACAGGACTAGGTTATTGATTTCCTTTTCAAAGGAACACCAACACCTGAAACATTAAGTTTTTACTCCCAAAGAGTACATTCTCTCTTTTTATATATCTATCTAAAGAAAACACAAGCACATCATAGACATACACGGACATCAATTTTGTCTTAGTTGGCTACACATGAATCAAGCTCAATCAGTTCTCTCTCCTACTGAACTTCAAGTTATTGATTGGTCTATTTTATTGTAAGCAAAAGTACCACAAATCCACTAAAAGTTGCTACAGGTGTTGTTAATAATAATTCATTCTATTGTTTCCACCATTATATTTCAAATAACTTTGCCATTGCTGTTTCTTCTTGAGAAAAGCAGGCAACTTGTTCTATGAACTGAAAACTCCATCTCTAGCCCATGTTTAGCCTGGAACGCTGCGTTATTTATTGGACATCTAGCTCAAGTAATTGAGTGCAAAAAGTGCTTTACAGAACCTTATTGCCACATGTGAAAGATAATAGTGAAATCCCCATCGCTTTCAAGTGGAATTAACCACTATTCAAATAATTTATGTCAAAGGGTACTACTTGTAAGGTGTAGTAAAATGTAATACACAGAAAGGTAGTCAGTAGCCTGCAGATCAAAAAATGCTGCAAACTGAAATCCAATCACTGCAGAAATTGGAAATTAATTTCACAAAAATCTCGCTCAGGAAGCAGTATTTTGGAATTTTGCCTTATTGCCAAGGAATCACTATCACCTACCTTTACCTTTAGTTGTTGCAGTTCTAGTTTACTCTGAAAGCAGGTATATTAATGTAATACCAGCTATGGCTGCTACTCTTTCCTCACCTTCCTGCCTGCCTTCAGGGCAGACTCCCCTCAAGTCCAGAGGTCTAGGAAAACCCTTCTGGATAAAAGACATCTCTTGACACTACATAGATGGGAATTGTAAATGCTGGTCTGGGAGATGAACAAAGTCTTTGAAATAAAAAGAGATATTGGAGCAACCAAGCCCTGGGATCTCAATGTCTGTTTAAGATCAGCTAAGGGCACTAATTAGTGTCAGCTGCATGGAAAAGAAATGGAAAAGTACCTAGGGGTTACAAGGACCTTCTTTCAGCTCCCAAAACAGAAGCCTTAAAAATCTGATTCACAAACAATCTACCTTGTTGAGTTTGCTGAAGGAGCAAAGGAGGACTGCAAGGAAGAGGACATGGGGAAGGAAAAAAGTATAGAGAAAGAAGAGGGAAAAGAAAGTGGTCCAGAATGGTCAACACTGTTTGAAAATTCTAAAATAGAAATTTGAAGGTCCCAAACACTCTGCATTTCTTCCATTTTTTGCAATATACCAGGAGAGAACACACTGGCCTGGTTTGGCTGATTCATACTTACATTTTCTTGCCTTATCACAATTTTGAAATTTTTCATCTCTACCCCACAAGATAGAAATAGAGGGTAGAAAACATGCTCTCATTTAGGTACATGACATTTTATCCAATGGACTGATCATGGAATTCAAGTATAATTTTCTGGTCACTTTTTTTTCTCCACGGTCTAATTTTGCAAGTGCAACTTATTATTATCACCGACTCATGATTATGGAGCAGCTAGATGGTAGAGTGTGGCTAATTCCTTTTACATTTTGTTGAGAAAATGGTATTTTCTTTCCTTGAGGCTTGACTTTTCCTTCTCTCAGACCCACACAGACAGTTTGGTCTGCAATCAAAGTGTCCAGTCTCTGTTTTGCAAGTGAGCTATAAATCCACAGTCCAAACCCACAAAGAGCAACTTGCTAAACCCCACAGTTCCTAACTGGGCCACACTCCCAGCTTTTGAAGCCAACAGAAACTTTCCCAAATGAAGCCAGATCTTTGCCCAAGTGCTTATTGATTATTCAGGGAAGCAATGAGGTTATTGGAACTCCCTGCTCTGTGCTGTGACAGGGAGTCTGGAAGATGTGGGGCAGGGGCTGAGGGTCCATGTGAAACAGTCACACTGTCTGGCTGTCCTGCTGATTTCCTCACTGGTAATTCTTTGCTATCATCTGTTTCCTGGACTCATTTGCAGGCACCAGCTGTCAATGGGAGTTCTACATTTAGCCTTAGGAAACAAATGCATCTGGACAACAGATTTCTTACAGCTTTCTCTGGCATCCATCATAACACTTTTAGGGGATGAAAAATTATATCCAATTAGCCTCTCAGTACGCAATTCTTTCAAACATTTCACCTTGCAGGAATTTCCATCTTTTCCCCCATTTTCTTTCATGCAATCAGAGATTCTCTACCTTTATAACCCCATTTACCAGCATTTCACCTTAGGCTGACAGTTTTCAAATCAAATTCCCAAGGCAAGGACTGACACCAGAACCAAATGACACACAGTTATCTCAGACTGCTCATAGTTTTCCAAAATATCCAATTACCTTTCCTGTGTAACCATCCACAAAGGTTTATTTTCATGTTCACTAGAGCTGCCAGGAAACAATTGCTCAGGAGCCACTGATGTTTATGGGTCTGCACCAGCTCACACATAGGGATGGGGTTCCCAAGTGCTTGTTTGAGCAGGAGTATGTCCTGCTAAAGAAATGTGCAGCCCTCAAGGCCACAGGCATCTCAGAAGTGTCCTGTTCTCAAGTATGAAAGAGACCTCATGTAGGAAAACCTCCTGTTCCACTGATGTGCCCCCAGGTGTTCTCAAAGTCAAGCTGGTCCTACCTTCTGGGTGCCAGTGTGGCTTCACACTTTCATCCTGAACATACAAAATGAGCAAAAGCACCCCAAATCACAGCCAGCATGTCCTGCTGATCACAGTGCAGCACCAGAGCTCTGCAGCCCTGAGCCAGTGCCCATCAGCCTGTCCTTGGCACCTAGTCCAACATAAAATTAAAGATTTCACAGGAATTAGATGTCAGAAAACTTCTGCAAAACCAGACAGTTCTTGCTACTGTTATTCTTGTGCATCCACATTTTCTGCAGGGTGAGAAACAGATTTTATAGTGCTCTGGTGGAGCCACCATCAGGAACAGGGCTTCATCTTCCAGCTGGATTTTCTGACACATTGCTGATGCCATTACAGCACTGATGACCCAGATGATGATCTGGGTACATCAAAAGAATCCGCTGGCTTTTTAAACCAAGCAAAGCTATAACTCCTCTAGCTCTAACTCTTGTTCCAATCTGTCTGACAATGTTAGGCCAAGGCCCCAAATCCTAAGACTTCCCTCAGACACATCTACCTACCAACACACTCACTGCCCATGGTTAGGAGTGTCCCTCTCAGAGCTCAGACAAAGCTTAGTGCTGATGTCCTGGACTTGACCTGTCCAAGCTGCCACCTGGACTTGTTCTCTGAGAGAAAATGATCCTGTCCTACAGGAGATTAAATCTGGGGGTTTGGCTTCTTTCATTAGGTCTTAAATTAAGCTTTAAGCAGCGTAGCACCTCCCCTTCTCCACCTGTTTAGCAGTCAGAGCACACACAAACAAAAGTAAGGGCTTTTTGCATCTGAATCACTTTTATCTCCTGGCAAAGAAGTTTTGGCCCTCCAGGTCCAAATTGTATTTTTCTGTGCTGGTTTACAGTGGCCACAAACTCTGTAAATTCCAGCAGCCCTCCCATGCTACAGAGAAGTGATTCAAAGGAAGGCAGTCCCTCCCCTACTTCCAGCTGTGCATTAGGAGTTATCCCACAATGCTGCTCTGACAGGGCATCCACAGCATGCCCATGCAGCCCCTGTATGTGCCAAGGATGAATTGCAATCCATACTGTGCATGTGAGGTGAGGCATGTGCCCACTGAGAGGCAATTTGATAACCCTGCCTTTTTTCTTAAGGCTGTAGATGCTTTGTGTTGCTCCAAGCAGGCTACAATGTCCATGTTTTTTTTAAATTAAGGAGAGCTATTGAGAACAGCAAAATCTGAGATCTGGAAAATCATGAGCATCAAGGAACTAGGGTTGCCCAGACAAAAGAACACCGAGGGAAGATCTTAGAGAAAATGCAGCTGGTGAACAGGAAAGAATAAACTTTACTGTAGGCAGGACAAGAAGGAATAGCTTTGAAGTGTGAAAAGGGAAATTTTAGTCAGGTGTTAAGAAAATAAACCAAGTTAACAAGATGGATAGTGAAACACTGGCAAAGACTAGTTAGAGACTGTTATTGAGACAGAGCAGCTAAGACAAGCACCAGCTGAGGGTGGGGGAAGCTGCCTGTCTGCTGGGCCAGCTCAGCTTTTGTGGTACCCACACTTCTCTTATGAAAGGAGAGACAGATGAGAGGAGGCAAATAAAAAGGTTATCAGAGCACATACAATGTAATCTGACACCAAAACAATGGGGGGGGGAGGGTAAAGATGCAAACATGCTCAGAAATATTATAATTCTTAACTTTTCTGTACTGGAATTTGGATGGAAATGACATTTTGGTATTACATGCATGAGTACAGTTCCTCTATCCCTCCTCTGGGAGCTCTTTATCAGCTGTACTATCTTTGCCTTCTGGTTAAGCTGTGTAGGGAGTTAATGTTGGTAATTGAAAAGATGAAATTGCTGATAAAAGAAAAAGCCAAATATAAACACAATTGTATTGTCTAACAACATGGGCAGAAGAGCAGGTTGCTCACAAGCTCACTACTGCAAGAAGTAGATACTTTTCTGAGGTATCTACATGTTTACAAATGCAAACAACTGTTGATATCCACTAGGTACTGAGCAAACTATATATCTAAATCACATCCTTCTCTGAATCTCTGAAGCTTAAAAGCCTTTTTGAAATTTTATGCTACATATTTTATTTTAATCCTACCCAAATATCTCTATTTAGGCATATTTTATGCTTTAATTCCATTGACTTAGTTCCAGTGACTTAGTTCTCCCTGACCTCTGCAGTGAGGATTTAATGAAGCTCAGGACTAGTCTCTTCTGGTGATCATTCAAGGATAGCACCTTGGAATACAATCACCCTCAGATCACAAGGGTTGCAGTAATGTGTTTCAGCACTGAGTGTTATTTTAACTCAAGTGACTTTCACAGATGCAATTCCAAACTAACTGAAACATGGATTATTCCCTGTGCTTGCCTTCATCACTGATTAAGGGAAAAACACACTGAATTTTATGTGTAGAGTACACTTTCCTCATCCCTACATTTAACTGCCAGTCATGTTAATGTCAATTATTTCCTCCTGAGGCAAGAATAACACATTGATTACTCCTGCTCAGTGACATCAAAATATGATGGGTACCAGAATATCCCAGATCTATGTCCTTTGAGCCAGCACTTAGTGATGCTGCCAGCAAGAACTTCTCCCAAAAGCCAGTTCCAAAGGGCCTCATGTGCCAAGCACTACAACCCCAGCATTCCTAGAGCCACAGGATTTGCTCCAAAGGCTCTCTGATTTGTAAGGACTTGTGCAGATGGAGCCTGTCAACACCAGGACATCGTTTGTTAGTGCAAGAGCTAAAAACAATTTAGCACTTCTGATGTAAGGAGTTTTTAATAAAATGCAACAGAAACCATTAACAACATCCATTTTCCTTCAGAAACATGACAGCAACATAAGCCTTTCATTTTACATTCCTTAATTTTGAGAACTTATTTTCTTTTTCATACAAGAAAGCCAGTCAGAATATTTTGACTAAGCAGCACTGTCCATCAGGGACACGGAGATAAATCAGCCTGGCTACCTGCATTTTTTTTTTGTCTCAATCTCATCCAATTTAAAAAAAAAATTGGAGCTTATTAAATGCATAAAATCATGCTTTGGTATGGACATATTTTTAATTACTTTGAACTCCTGATTCCAAAGCCTATGATTCCAATGTGTCCTTAGGAGAAAAGGGAATACTTAGTCAAGTATCAGAGGAAAAACCTTGCCAAGGTTGGAGGGACAGAAGAAGGAAGCCTCTGCTTTCTTGCCTGCTCCCAAGCAGTTACACCAGAGGGTCATTGTGGGCCCCTTCCATCTGCCACAGCCTGTTCTGTTCTTGTTCCAGCTCTGACTCTCAAATCACAATGAGGGAAACAGCATTTCACCTGGAAAGATGACATTTTACTTCAAGCTTCTTTAAAGGCCAGAAGCCCTCACCACTTTCTGGTGAAGAAAATTCAGAAAGAACTTTAACTCTTAGCTAGGTCTGAACTTGGGGCAAAACAAACCCACATTGGTAGCTGCTTTTTCGTGGAAAATACTTTCCCTTGAATATTCCCTAAAGTCATTTACAAAGTCTCATACAGTTCTGGCCCTTCTGTTAAAATTAGAGATGTCCCAAAAGATTCCCAATTCTTACCAATGGAGAGTTCTGGGTTAATGAAGTCCAGGACCTATCTGGAAATAAGTAACGTACATTGGGATGATGTCCTCCTTCTAAAAACAAAACCTCTAAATAACAAGTTTTCCTATTATCCTAGGGTTGATTTCAGACAGCTGTTGCATAAGTACAGAAAGGAAAGAAAAGTACAAAACCAGGACACAAGCATCCCAAGTTGAAAAAGAAAAAGGAAGAAATGTAGAAAGATGGGGGTTCAAGACTGGATTGTGAAGAAGAGAACTGCCAGGGACAAAGAGAGAGACCCAGCCCATCTCTGTTGGATGTCAGCATCCTTGAGGAGCCCCTTTGGCCCTGTTTCTCAGCTGAAATCCAGTCCTTTCTGCTGACCTGAGCAACAAGCTGAATGAAATATGAGCTGCTCTCTCTCAACAGGAAAGCTAAAGGCAATGACGCAGGCTCAGGTTTTGGCTTTATGAATATTTAAAGGGTTCAAATAAAAGATTAAAAATAAAAGAGATTGATTTTAAAATACATCTGGTATTGTACAAGAGCTTTGGTACCTCAGTGATCTTTTTACTGCTTTCTATCAGAGAACACATGCAGGGCATTTTCAATTACTTTAATTACGTGTCAGGGTTATTGATGCACTGAACCCTGCCAGACATTCCACAGTATTATCTTTAATCGTTGGTGTTTTCTTATCTGTGTCCCAAGGAAAACCATTTTCAGTTATTTTACTGGATAAAAAGAGAATGAAATACAGCTTTTTGATTGAATTCTAAAACATAAAAAGCTAAATTTTTCTCATTCATCATAATAAAATAATTATCACACTGGCATTATTTACCTTTGTAAAACTTTAATAAAATCTTTCTGGTGTAACAGTAGGACTGAAGTTCCTGGAGTTTCTTTAATACCACACAAGGAGACCTTGAACCACAGAAATTCATGAACCAAAGAAAACAACAGTAACACTGCCTCTGCTACCCATCCAGACTATCTGCAGATGACATGGACACAAAAAACTGAGCTGGTCAAATGAATTTGCTTCCTCTTTCTCCCAGAAAACCATCAAGACGAAGGAAGGAAACAAAAAAAGGAAGCCCAGGGAACTGCTGAGGGAATTGCTCAGTTTGATGAAGGGATCAGATACAGCCCAGGGAGTGAGCAACAGGAGCCAAACCTGAGTGTGCTGAGAGAGGGGCAGAGGGCAGGGGATGCTCACACTGCATTTCTGCCCAGCAACCTCAGCCAGGGACTGGCCCTGCCCATGCACAGCACTCTCTCCTCCACCAAGGTGTACTGTGTAGGATAGGCAAGACAGAACAGGATTCATTTGGGTAGCAGTGAATATTTCAATATCTTGGTGCCTCATTTTGGTAAGTGGTACAGGATTTTCATATTGTGCTGCAGGTTCAGACTTAGGCCTGCTCTTATGGAGGACAGTCAATATAGGACCACCATTCATGCAACAAACTCTTGTCCAATAATATGTTTTACAGTTCTTATTGTACAATGCCAAAGGTAAAACCTATTTTCCACTTCATGTAGAGCTCTGTACAGGATGTCTGTCAAAAAATTCAAATTACTTCTACATCCTTCTGAGTCCAGCCACCTTCCAGGGTCTCACCAGGGGCAACGCCAGCTCAAAACAGGCAGAACCTACTCTGAGTATAGAGGACTTATGCAGTTCTGCTCTTCTCTTCAGCTGGGAAGGCTTATCTCTCTAAAACTTAGATTAAAATTTACATTTTACTAGGGACACATCAAGCAGCCAAATGATACAGCCCTGTGTATGACACACCACTGCAAAAAAAAATCCCCCAACAGTGATGTCTACCCCTGTAACAGCAAGGATCCAAAATTCTACTTCATTATCTACTCCTAAATTCCTCTGCAGTACTCATGCTGTAACAGCCACAAACCATAATTCTGCTCCTAAACAGATTTTTTTCCTCTGTTAGGCTCAATACAACGATTAAGGTTTTTCCAGTTTATAAGGGACAAAAGAAACAAAATATCTATGGCTTCCTGCATGGATCAGCTTAATTACAGTTCCTTTGTTTTCATCAGCCTGTCAGCACCAGCCACCCACAGTTCAGCACAGCCCTCCTGCAACTGTGCTCCTGCTAGCTGCCAGACACAATTTTTGTGATTTCCTGTGTCCAGAGATGTGCTGCACTCCTAGGCATACAATTAGGGGTGTTTTCCTTTTTTTCCAGGCTGTCTTGTTCATAGTCTGATGAACACCCTTGCCCAGGCAGAGGGGAGAAGCTGGCAAACATTCCAGTCCTGATTCCTGGAGAGCTATCCAATACCTTGAGAGAAATGCTGCAGCCAGTACTCACAGGGGTCTGCCAGCCAGGAATTGTCTGAGATTACACCCAATCTCCCTTCAGGTCTAGGTTCCCACCTGCAGAATTGTTAAGCATGAACAAAGCAACATAAAAATCACAAAGTGGGGAAAAAAAGCACCAAATCCAAAAGAAATCCAAGATCCAAAATTCTGCAGCACACCTTTGCTTGATGGTGAGCTCAGGCTGAAGCAATGGGAATGGAACTTGAACTTGCTGCATCATTTCTCATATACTGAGTATCGCCGCAAAGGAGCAAGAAGAAAACAAATAAAGAGATCAGGAACAAAATGTTTCTATGGGCCTCTGTATTGGGTTTGCATGGCCAGATTTTGGGGCTACAGGGGTGGCTTCTGTGAGAAGCTGCTGGAAGCCACTCCTGTGTCTGGCCCCAGGACAGACTCACCAGTGGCCAAAGCTGAGCCCAGCAGAGATGGCAGTGCCACCTCTGGGATAACAGAATTAAGAAGGGAAAAGTTCCTGTACGGGAGCAATAGCAGTCAGTGAAGAGAGGAGTGAGGATTTGTGAGAGAACAGCTCTACAGACACCTGTCAGGGCAGAAGGAGATGCTCCAGGCACCAAAGCTGAGGTTCTCCTGCAGCCTGGGGTGCAGCCCACGGGGGAGCAGAGATCCTCCTGCAGCCCCTGGAGGAGACCACACTGGAGCAGGGGGATGCCCAAGGGGGCTGTGACCCCGAGTGAAGCCTGTTCCTGAAGGACTACATCCCAAGGGAGTGATCCACACTGGAGGAGTTCACTGCAGTCCCTGGGAAGGACTCAACGTTGCAGAAATTCATGGAGAACTGGCTCCTGTGGGAGGGACCCCACACTGGAGCAGGGGCAGAGTGGGACAAGTTCTCCAACCGAGGAAGAAGAGGCAGCAGAGGCAACACATGATAGACTGAGCTCAGCCCCCATTCCCTGTGCTCCTGCACTGCTGTCAGGAGGAAGCAGAGAAACTGGGAGTGATGCTAAGCCTGGGAAGAGGGGAGAGCAGGGGAAAAGGTCTTAGGATATGAGTTTTTATTTCTTATTATCCTACTCCGATTTGATTGGTAATAAACTGATTTCCCCAAGTGAAGTTTGTTCTGCCCTGGCAGTAACTGGCGAGGGACCTGTCCCTGCTTTATTCAGACCCACAAATGTTTTGCTGTATTTTCTCTCCCCTGCCCAGCTGAGGAGAGCAGTTGAGAGTGGCTTTGGTGGGCACCACAGCTGCCTCAGTGCTCTGAATGATTTCTCATTTTCACATTATAGCACCTCTGCTTCACAGAAGAAAACCCCGAAAAATTATTTGCCAAGAGTAATGTGTGCCTAGCAGTGGGAATTTTCTCATTAACATTTCTTTTTGTTAACAAACAAGTTCTTATCTTTGACTTAACTACAATCAGTGAGGACACTGCCACCACCCTGAAGCCATCCCAGCCCCCAGCTGGCTGGTGATCCCACAAGATTTTATAGATAGCTCACATATCCTTAAACAGAATGAGCTTTTGAACACAGCACAGTGCACGGAAGGAAGAGATCTCCACGTATTTCACAATCCTCACCAATATTTCCCCCTCAACAGCAATATAATTTCCATTTCCCCCCCCCAGCAGCCTCCTCATTTCATTCATAGAACAGTAATCCCCATCCACGTTTTATTAATTGTCAAAATAGAAAAGGATTGTGTGATGCAGCTGCAAAGAGGGTGGAACAGAAGCAGAAATCAGGAGGCAGTGCCATGAACAGGAACTCAGGTCCAGTGTCATTAAACATGTGACCTCAAGGAAAAAGCTAGACTGGCTTTCAATGCTCTGCAGACTGCATTTTGATTCTGGAGTCATACACACACACTTCATTTGCAAAAACATCTTGTAAATATGTTAAATCCTGTAAATTTCAGAAAAAAAATGGCAGAGAATGTGGCAGAGACACAGCTCCATATCACCTAGTTTGCAAAAAATAAAATATCCCCCCAAAAAAAGAAATATTTGTCTATGTTCCTCTTTCCCCACAAAACCACCTAACCACTATGCCTATAGTAACACACTGATGAAATAACAAAGTAATTATTTTCAAAAAATTCATATTTTCAGAAGCTTTTGGTCATTTTTTCCTCACAGTTATCAACCCTCCCCATGGTAATCTGAATTCTCCTGGGAGCTATCAACACTTAACTGCAGCTGGAGTTTGCATCTCAGACTGAGCTGGCAAAGTAAGGACCTCTTGATAACTTTCATTTTCTAATTAAGAAAAAATGATAAGCAGATGTAGGAGAGGGGGAAAAGGAAAACAGACATCAAACCCAAAAAACCCCCTTGAACTAGAAAACACATAGTTTCACTTGGGAGCTGAGGAACTGCATTATAAAAGAAAGCAACAACAAAAAATGAGTAATGGAAAATTAGCAAGGGAAATAATTAAGTCGATAAATAAGTAGTGAACAATTGATTGACACAACACTAAATATCCACCAGAGAGATGCAACATCAGAAACCTGCCTCCAAAGCAAACAAACATCAGAGCTGTGTTATGGAAAGTGTGTGTAAAATCTTTCCCAAGAGACTACTAAACATGTAAAAAACTGCAAGCTAGTTTGCAAGATGCAGTCTTGCACATATTTAGCTTATTTCTAATCAAGTGCAATACTTAACTACAGACTCCAAAATAATAACACACTTCAGGCTTTCTACTCCTCAGATGAAGGCACTTATTGAGCATGAATCTCCATCCCCTCTCATTTGCAGTTACAATGTGCTCCAGCCATAAAGGAGTGACCCTCAGAATCACTGTCTTCACTTGAAATCAGCAATCAGTGGGGCAGAGCAAAAGCTCACCTGCCTCAGCACCCTGTTCTGACCACAAGAGGATGCCCAGGACACAAAGTCAGACTTTGCCAGCCATATGAAGTCTCCCAGAATTTGGATTAACTGAGACCAGAATTTTTACACAATAGAACGCAAACCCCAGAACGATACGGGAGAGGGAAAATGCAAACTGTCTGTGTTCTTTCCTGTTTGCAGACAGTGATACTAAACACGAAAAGAACAGTGGTGGGAAAGGACCCTGGTTTGTGCTGTGTTCAGGGCAGATCAAGGAGATGTGCTTTTTGCTGCAGCAAACAAAAATGGGTTGCTGGGCTGTGATTCCTCCTAGCAATCACCAGCAGCTGCTGATGACATGGGGCTTACTGTGGCTCTGGCCTCTGTATTTTTAATAAAGACCAGAATATCAGACTGTCAGACCAGGCTCTGTGAGTCACACCAGACCTGTAAAGCTCATAAAGATCTCAGACTGGTTTAGAGGCCAGTTTGATGAATATAAGTACAAAGCAACAAAAAACTTTTTATGAAATGAACTTAATGGCACCTCACCTGGCTCTTGCAAAACCTTGCTGCAGTTCTGAAATACTCAGAAAAGCTGAGAAGCCTAAAACAATTCAGCAGCTAGGCCACAGGATCAAAAAAAGCCAAAGAATATCAACAATGTCTGATATAGTTTGGTTGTGAGTTCATATCAAAGGGTTTAGTGTCATTATGAAGCATCATATTTTGTGAAGAAACTTGCTGTGAAACTACCTAAGAGAACTTGACAGTTGTTTTGTAAAAGAAAAGCTCTCAAGCTCAGGTGATGTTTGTTTGGGTGAGGTTGTTTAAGGAAAGAACAGAAATATGGTAACCTGGGCAATAACAGAGTGAAAACCAGTTCAGTGGTGCAAGTCACTGCTTAGAGCTACACAAAGGACAGCACCAAGATGTTTTCATTGCATCAATTTAATCTTTACCTTCATTACAGCTATTTTCAACCCTTTACTAACTACCAATATTTAGTAAAGGTGCAAAGCACAGGTCTGAGTGCTCATTCCCATTGTCAGGGGCTGTGTGCCTCAGCTGGGCAGCTGCAGGAGCCTCTGGGGCTGGTTTCTGCAGCACTGTCCATGCTCCTGTCCCTCAGTCTGTTTGTCCCCTCTGCCTGAGGGAATGGTCACTGCTGTGTTTTATGGTGGCAATAATCCAGGAATCTTCAATGGAAAAAATTAAACTCCCATAATTAACCTTTTTCTGACAACAGCAACGTGTCTGAGGTCAGACCTTGTTTAAAAAGCCTGTGCCTCCCCACTGCTGGTGTATGTAGGTTTTGATAACAGATTGGAGGGATTTTTTCCTGTGTTCACATCCTCAGACAGCAAGCTTTGTCTCAACTGTTTGAATAAGCACTGGTAATAATTACAAGTATCTTTGGAATTACTAATAGTCACTTTATAGATAGGCATGTCACAGAACAGTAGTAAAATATTTCTGGGTAATTTTTTTCTTCTTCATATATTTTAATATACTCAAAAGATACTTGTTAAAACATCAATCTCCAGAATAAATATTTGAACCCCAACTGCCACATACCTATTTCTTGGTGTTTAAGACAGAAGCAAGTTTTAAAGCTACTGTTCTTTATGAATATGCATATTGGTTGGCAAAAGGCTTTTCTACTAGGTACTATCAGTAGGTAATCCTCCTGCTCTATTATTTCACTTTGTCTGATCATCACTTTCACTTTGACACCACTTGTTAACCTGGGACATTTGATGCAGGTGCAATGGAGTCCTTTATCATGTACTGGATATTCTTCAGTGGCCTTATATCTTTTTTATTTCTTCTGGTTTTATTAAGTGTCTACTGCAACTGAATATTTTACCCCAAGCAGTTTCAATTATTTATGAACATGGAATATATGCTGGTTTTTACGGTATATGGTTTCCATTCACCATCTAAATGACTTTGTACATGAACAGAATCATCTGTGCTTAACTTCCCATGTGCTTTTGTAGATCTGTTTAGAATTCCCAGTTCACCTAATTTCCTTCCTCAATCATCAACTTTAATTGAGTTTTACACCTTTCATGGAATAAACTAAACTAAGTAAGGTGACTTGAATAATAACCTGCTCCTTGCTAATAACCTAAGTCCTTGCTTAACTAAATTAAGCTCTCTCATAAAAAATCAAATCTTAGATTAAGAAAGAAAAAGGGGCCACTCTCTAGTGACTTCTTATATGTCTGTATTCTCTCATCTGACAAACTAACAGCCTGTACATCCCTCAGATATGTTGTAGATATGATCCACTCACAAAAACCATGAAGCTCTTTCAAAGTCAGGTTTCAAACTACCTGACATGGAGTTGTTCCCATCAATACTGAAAATTATTGTAGCAGGACCATTGCAAGAGTGGGGACTAATAAGTTTAAGAAAAGAGTTCATAATAACTTGTGATCCACTGATCTTTCTCTTTAAATGCTGGCAAAGTTTCACTGATAGGAATGATGATTCACAAATGATGACTCCAGCCTCTGTTTCAAAATAAATAAAATTATTCCAAGAACCAGTACCTATTTTAAACTTCTTTACACTGGAAAATGCAATAAAATGAAGAACACAACTTCTTCCTCTGCAGAAGCAACACAATTTGCTTACAGTTATGAAGCTAAAACTACTGCACTGAATTTCCCCAAGTCTTTGTCCAACTTCCACTGAGATTTCTTTGAGATGACATCACTGGGAGTATTGCTGGGATCCTACACACCTATCACCTGGAAATCATTTTGGACATGCACCACAGCACCAAACTTCATGGCCAGCTTTCTCCTGAGTAAACACAAATCCCAATGAAACTCCACATATGTAAACCATAACCCCTGTTCACCAATGCCCAAAGGAGCAGAGTCTGTGATTCCATATTTTCCTCTATTAATCACCATAGCCTCCATATGGACAGCCCCATAACCAAATCCTTGCTTACTTTACAGAAGCTTGACATTAGAAATTAATTTCCTGTACTTTTCTGTAGGAAATAGCAAAAAAAGGCATCACTACTATGCACATGAACAGTCATGATCAGATAGACCAAAACGTGTAGTTTATCCAGGAAAGTGAAGGGCCTCTTAGAGGCAGATGTAAATTAAAATGACAGATGTAGTGCCAATGAAACCATGACAGGGATGTATAGTAAGAGTTACCTCAGCTTACAGTGGATTTGAGAAATTAAATTCTTGTCTTCATAAATATGTGTATGTTCTGCATTTTGTATATAAATTTTTTTTTTTACCATAACTGGGCTTGAATACAGGTGGTTCTTCAGATCCCTCATGTATGCCAAAGCACTGGGAATAGCAAATTCTAGGCACATGGTCCCAGCACTACGGACCAGGTCCTTTCTCAGGCACAGAACTAGTATGCCTGAAAGGAGATGGTGTCTTTTGGTGTCCAGCAAGAGCTGGGGAAGACCTCTGGGATGTGCCAAGTCAGTAGGTGCAACACCCATAATAACCAACAATTTTCACAACAGGGCCATTAATCTAATGCATTCCAGAAAGAGAGTTTGAGAACACAAGAGAAGGAGGAGTTCAGATTGAGTTCACATTAACAGAGAAGGAATTTGTAATGTGCAAGTAGTGGCTCAAGCTGTTGTGACCTTAAACAGTCTCATGCTTCCCCTTCCTCCATCTGGATGATTCCCTGCAGAGTGGGAGACCTTATCACTTGGGCAAGGATACCAGAGCAAGAGAACCTCTTTTGTTTCAGTAAGCCACAAAGGCAAAAAATATTCACTACTAAAAAGCTACAGATGGAATCCAATTAATGATGTCTGACTTCTCTTTTATATAGTGAAATATCTAAAAAGACTGACTCAGATATGCTCACAGCAGAATATAAATTTTGTGTTATATCCTTTTGTGTGCATTAGGGACATAAAACCAAATTTAACCTTTATTTAATTACCCACAACAACTGTAATATTCTATATAAATAGGTATGGTTTAAAAAAACTTGTAGATTTATCACCTTGATGCTCAAGCTGCTAATCCCTAGGATGTACTCAACTACTACATGCTTGCAAAACTGAGGTGTTATTTACACAAAGCTGCTGAAAGTGCTGCTGTTCAGCAGGCAGATGGATTGGGTCACTGCAGTGCAAATCTCAGAGAACAACTGTGTGCAGAAGCTGCTCTGTCACAGTTGGTGACTCCCAGCTAATGCCCTTGGAATGCCTCTGTAAGGATGGCTGTAGGAGATGTCACTGCACTGGCCACACTCATTTACAGCAGGGGCTGGGAACTCTCTGCTTCTGGTGCACAGGGTCAATGTTCCACTTGCTACCTAGCAAATGATCAATGCAACAGGCTAATGAAGTACACATATAATTAATGTTTATTAAAAATTCATCACACTGATAACGTTTCGTTCATATAGGGGCATCATTTGACAGAAGGGAATAGTGGAAGAAGGAAGGAAATTTTATCAAGCCAGTTCTGCTGCTTTTTCTATAATTTAAGTAGGGAAAAAACCCCCAAAATCTAATGATCAGGTTGTGTTTGTGAAAGAAGTGTGGCATGAAACATCCCACTGCTGCCCAGACTGCTCACTCTGCTGTCATTTGCCCTGCAAGCTGGCACAGAGAACAGGTGACAAAGCTGTCACCAATGCCTCCTTTCAGACCCAGGAGAGGTGGGACAGGCACTCTGACAAACATCATCTCCTGTCTCCCAGAACAATGAAACAACTCAGGGCCACAAGCCCTTGGAGAGATGCTTAGTCAGACAGTTTCAGCTGATATTCTGTTTTCTCATAATATTTGTCAAGTATGCATGGCTGATTCCTTCGTTATCAATAGGCAATTAAGCAGATGGACTCTACTGTAATAGAAGCTTCAGTTTATAATGTAATGAGACAGACAGTGCAGCAGTAATTGTCTACTCTAACATTCCTGACAAAGATTAAAAAAAACTCTTGAATTTCTGTTGAGATTGTACTGATCAGGCCATAAACACTCCCTTCTGCTGGCTATTCTATGACAGGTAAAAAAACAGCAATTGAGAAGCGATAAATCATAGAATTCCTTTTTATATGTGTCCAGTTGACAAAAGAAAAAGCACTTCCTGAATAACCGTGGTTCCTGGAGTGTCTCTGAGATCCCTTGGCTTCCTTAGATTTCTGTCAAACATATCATTTTGAGTAAAACAGTGCTGGGAGCAAGTGACTCAGAACTATTCTTTTAAATTAACTCTTCCTGCTGGAATAAAATCCCAGCTCATGTGCAGCACAAAGCTGTTTAACCATCTTAGTTCTATAACCACAAAAGCAAAAAAAAAAAAA